>JAPUUL010000491.1:0-17681 GCA_029590625.1 Lasiodiplodia mahajangana
GCCGAGTGCTGGGCTTTCGCCGGGAGGAGCCATGGCGGGCGATTGCCTGTTGATTACTGGGGTTCAGCACGCTATCGTTATGGCTGGGACTAGTTTAGAGTGTCTGTACCTGACCCGGCGTTGATGCCGCCGATGAGGATAGGATGGATGCTGGGATGGAGTATTAGATAGAGCTCGACGATTATTACGAGAACCAACGAGATGTCGTAAGATATCGTGGTGCGCAATCAACTCACTCTACTTCAATTTCGTTCTGCGTTAACAGCTCCTTGGTCCGCTGTAGCTGGACGAAGGCGATATAGCTGTAATATGACGCTGGACTCGCGTTAGACGATCCCCTAATACCTATGTACCTAACCTACGCATGCTATAGGCAGTGAGTGAGGGAAGTATACGTACCAATGTCGAGATAGCACTCTACTTTGCCTCCCATTGCGAAAATCCAAGACGAGATATTACAAAGCTCTTATTGCGTGATTTGGAAAAGAATTGTGATACTACTATGTCTTCGAATTACCGCTGAAGTACGAATGTGTATGCTTGGATAGTATAGTGATTACTCAACAGGTGCAGTGCCTAGATAGAGTCCTGTAGTGTGGTAGTAGTAGGTAGGCTTAGCTAGGTAGGGGTAAGCATAGGTACTGTATCGGTTGCGCTCGCATCTCTGCCTCGGCTCAAGATTCGACCCACTTGTCATCCTTTGACCTTTCAATTCATCCCTTTAAATGCCATCCTATTACTAACCACAATGCTTACCTACAGCAAGGAAACGCAGGTTCTCAGCGGAGCCTTAATTGTATGTACCTGTGTACTGGATTGGGATGCCGACAATGAAAATGAAACTGGGCGATGATTTGCTGCGATAATTACAAACCGCCCTCTGATTGAGCTGGAGTTTTATGAAAGCACCATATCTACAGCATACACCATACCCAGGTATCTACACCTCACTTTACCCTATCGTACCATCCGTACCAGGTTTCGGAGCACCTGTTGCCAGTTTACCCATGAAACCACTGCTAACTAGGTCCATGGCCTTTGAAAAAGGGTCCGCGCTCGATTTGTCTGCCTTCTGTAAACCCGCGGCGGTAAAGGCCTGCTCAAAATCGCGCTTGATGTCTTCTATGTCTTCAATGCCGAGACTAACCCGGAGCAAGTCGGCTGCAGCGTAAACGAGCCACGGTCAGCATATATCCTCACTAAAGAAACAGAGATGAGGCCAATATTGGAACGGGTGGGAATTAGACCTAGAGGAATACGTACGAGTGACACCACCCTTGATCTTCTCTTCATCCGGCATCTGCTGGTGCGTTGTGACCCAAGGATGGATGATGAGCGTCTTGCAATCGCCGACATTGGCTAGGTGGCTGGTCATCTTTAGGTTGTCTACCACTGCTCGGACTTGCTCAACTTTTCCGGCCTAATATGAAATCAGTCGGGCTGAAACGGAAGATATCGAAATGGCTGGTTTCAAGGAAGGGATTTCTTACCACGCCGAAAGTCAAGACGCCTCCCGCGCCCTTGGGCAGTATCCTTTTTGCGAGCTCATAGTCGGGATGCGATTTCAAACCCGGATACAGAACCCAGCTAATACAGGGATGGGCTTCTAGCCATTCGCCTAGCTTTTGCGTGTTTTCGACCGTCTTGGCGCCTCTGAGAGACAGCGTTTCCAGACCCTGCAAGAACAACCAGGCATTGAAGGGGCTTAGGCAAGGACCGAGATCGCGCATACTGTCCATCCTCAACTTCGCCGCCAATGCCTTATTGCCGTATGTTTCCCAAAACCGCATGCCGTGATAGCCCTCGGCTGGCTCTGTGAAACCTGGAAACTTGCCCGACGCGCTCCAGTCAAAGTGCCCGCCGTCAATCACGATGCCGCCCATACTTGTTCCGTGGCCCCCAATCCATTTCGTGGCTGAGTGTGTGACAATATCGGCTGCATGCATGTTAGTCATATGTCCTCGACAAAAATACATCGCTACACAAACCCCCAAGCTTAATGGGCTGGCATAAGTATCCGCCCATGCCAAACGTGTTGTCAACGATCAAGGGAATGCCATGTTTATGAGCAACAGCAGCGATGGCCGCGATGTCGGGCACACTGTGTTTTGGGTTGCTGATTGTTTCTATGTATATCGCGCGCGTGTTCTCGTCAACAGCCTTGTCAAATTTGGCCGGGTCATTGCCCACCACCCACTTGACTTCGATCTTGAACTTTTTCAGGTAGACGCGGAATTGGTTGAAACTTCCACCATATACTTGGCAGGGGACGCATTAGCATCGCCTTCATTGGTCCAATCAGGGGATTCGACTTACGCCAACTAGTGCTGATGAAGTTATGACCGGGTTCACAACATTGCGTCAAAGCCATGAACTAAGGGGGGCGTCAGCCGATGCGTCACGTACCGCTCCCGATAGTCTCTTCACATACCTGCGCCGCATGGCCCGATGCTGTTGCTACCGCCCCCACACCGCCTTCTAGCATGGCCATTCGGGTCTCGAAGACGGTATTCGTGGGGTTCCCCATCCGTGTGTACACATATCCCTCCGTTGACCAGGCAAACTTGCCGGCCCCATCCGCGGCGTCGGTGAAGTTATAGGCCGATGTCTGATAAAGCGGCACGGCCCGCGAGCCATTGATCGGGTCCGGTTCTTGCCCACCATGGACGGCGATCGTATCGAACCCAGGCTCCCTATGCAGAGGAGACGCTGTCAGACGAGAGACCCTCTTATAGAAGGCTACAACTTACCAGTTCAGGTTGCTGATTGACCCCGGGGGTGACATTGTAACGCGGATTAGGCTAAGTCTCTTCGAGATTGTTCTACTGCTGTTGGAGTACCAGGATGTCGTAAGACGCGCTTATCGTCTGAAAACTAGAACATAGAGATCACTGGTTCTATCGGACGACGGCACTCGACATAGCCGACTTTAAGTACTCTTCGAAAAGCCTCCCTTGCGGCATATACCAACTTAGCAGACACCTTATCTCCCCGCAGATTACCATGATTTGAGGACGAGATATCTCCCCACGGCCGATCTTCATTGTTGGCGATGTGACGCCGAATCGTCTGGGATGCTTGCGGTCTTACCTGCGTCAACCCCGTTGGTCTGCAATGCAACGCCCATCAGCAAATCCCGAAAAAGAGGGTTCGGCATTGTCATCGTACCATTCCGCGGGGGGGATCCACCTGAGGATGCGGCCGTCTGAGATGACCCAAACTTTGTAAGATTTGCCTTGGTCCCATCCCTAACACAAATCGTTGGCCTGCGTGCATGGGGAATGATGCGTCCGCAAGACTGTTCTACACATGTTCAGTTGGAGGAGAGCAGGGGGTGTTTCCAACGCCAAGGGTTTGTGGGAGGTTCTGATGAGGTGGTTGTCAGCCGTGTCGCGTGACGGGTAACCCAGTCACCCGCTACCACGGAACGTTGACATGTTTCACAACGTCTATGGGGATACGTGTCTAGGGGGCCAATTGGGAAATATTCTGGGACTGATGCTCTATTCGGCTTGGCTACTGTAGTAGAACAAGATGTTTTCTGGTCGCTATCTATCGTCGTACTGATACGACTATCGCCTACGATACGCTATTAAGATTCTGATCAAAAACTCCCGACTACGCACGTCTGAACCCCCGCGGACGGCGCGACCTGTGATTTGCTACTTTTTAGCTTATAAAGTTTACACTCGTACCAGGCTTCGTGTTTACAGTCAATGTGCTGCGAATCCAATGTTGTTAGCGCCTATCTGATCCATCCATTCATGAAACGCTGCAAGGGGTGGTGGTCCATGTGCCGACTTACAAGATGTCAGGTCTAGAATAGCTACCGACAGGGTCGAAATCAAGCTGTTCGAACGTGTCGCCAAGAAAATTAGCTAATTTGTACTCCCTATGGACCCCGGATGACGGATCTGACGGTGGGACAATGAACCACTCAAACTCACCCTAGATTCGGTGACGGCGGGCATGGGTAGATCGGCATAGACGATGCCTTCTTTGTCCCACAGTGGCTCCGTAAGCCGCGTGCCCAACGGTCCAGCGACGAAAGAGCCTCCGCGGTTCACGATGTCATCAGCCTCCCACTCCCCCCCGTCGGGTCTACGATCGGGGTGCTCGGAGGTAAAAGGCGGATAATCCGGCGGGAAATCCGAAACCCTAGTCATAGAGTTAACCGTGACCACGAAGCAGCGGCCCTCCTTAGCGATATGCTGCATCGATGCCGTCCAAGTTGACAGGTCATCGGCCGTGGGGGCCAGGTATATCCTATGTCGTCATCAATTCTTCGCCTTTCCCGCCTCGTGGGATACTGTACGTACTCTATTCCCTGTTGGTAGAGTGCCATGCGTGCGGCGGGCATGTAGTTCTCCCAGCTGTGCTGCATGAGAACCGGTGCCGTGGTAGCGTTATATTCATTCTCAACTCACCAGATCAACGTCCCAATCTTGCCGATATCTGTCTGCACCACACCGAGCCCGTCTCCTGCACCTCTCCCCCCAGACCACACGTTCGGCTGCCGTCGGCACTAGCTGTTTGCTTATATTTTNAGCGCCTCTCCCATAGTTTATGCTTGAACAAAGTCGCAAAGAGTCTGTTTTCTTGGCATTTTCTCAGAAAAGGTCTCACCTTCCTGTGTTTCAATAAGATGGTTCCATCTCGGCCGAATAGCAACGCTGTACAGTACAGCGTGCCGCCCTCCTTCTCGATGATACCGACCTCCAGATACACGTTATGCGTCCGGGCCGCTTCCGCGAGTATGTCCACCGCTGGAGACGGAATAGCTACGGCTGACTCGTAATATTTGCGGTACCATTCTCTGCCTGTTGATTTGTTGAAGGATCTCCTGTTGGTCATTACCATTTACTAACATCGTATGGGAGGGTAGATAACGCAAGTGTGTAGTAAGATGAATAGTACGCACCACGGGGCTCCCTAGCTCCTATCGTGGCATCGAATGCGTAACGCCAGGGGTAGGCCGACAGAAACGCTTCACTGATAGCCCATAGAAATTAGTCCTGAAGATATTTGCCCAGTACGCCTATTTTGAAATGGTTGTGCATATCGAGGCACTGTACTGCAAAGTGTATGGGTCAATCCATGCTCACTCACGGGAAAACGACCAACTCTGCACCGCCTTTCACCGCTTCAGCGGTCAGTCTGGTCAGTTTCTCTAGACTTTTCTCGAGATTAAAGGATACCGGGGCTGCTTGCACCGCAGCGATTCGGACGGTTTTGCTTGAAGACATATTGGTATGCGTAGAGTAGAACGTAAGTACGCCTAGTTTCTCACACAATTTCCAGTAACTCGTTCGAGCCTCTCACATCTGCAGCACGAAAGCTAAAGTCTAATGGGACTACCTAGGGTATCTATGCATTCGTCTGAACTCGGGATGTGTCCACTGACTTACTACGTCTAGAATGGAGACCATACTCTGTGCTAGATACCAAACGCAGCCGTTGACACAATGGTATGTCAGCAGGTGGAGCTTTCCATAGCCGCGAACACTAATATCAACCGACCTACAGCACCGCATTACCCAAACAACAGATGGAATACTGCTAGAAGAGGTATCACGACTCCATGAGGGGGCGGTATGGAGCACCGGAGCTACTATTGCCGTTCGCCTCCGGGGTTGCTAGCCCCCCAGTCTGGGACCAAATTCGGACGTATCATAAGAGGATACTAGCACGACGCAGATCCCGAGCAGGGCCAAGGCATCAGCCAGCAAATCCCGGCCCCACGGGTTGACATGTAACGCGGTATCAGGGAAAGCGAGATAAAGGCAGAGCTGGGGAACCCCCCCCGACTGCATCTGTCGCTTACTCATGCAGACCACAGGCCACAGACCAACAGACCACACCACGACGCCCTCTGGTATTCGCGGGAGCGCTGCAGACGTGTGGCAGATCTGGCATGGTGTCTTATGCTGATACGCGACTTTGGGGATGTTTACGCCTCGGTAACTTCCGGTTGCTGTGCTTGCTTAGCCTGCTTACACGTGTGCCGTAGTAGTGCTTCGCTGCACCCCGGCCTGCAAGTGATCGACGCACCAGAGCCTGATCATAAGATGATACAACGGGAGTAGTGCTCACTTGAACGGCCCTAGCCTTGCTGTGCAGAATAATGATGACATTTGTAATCGCCATGGCAACTTAGCTAAGTATGAGCCTCAGTGGGAATGAGCCGGACCGGAAGAGGAGAAAACGACCCGGTCCTCTCGACCGTGAAATCTGCGAGAGTCGGTGTTTGGACAGTGTGTAGAGGCGAATTGTGGAAGAGTCGTTGTCTCCCCATTGCCGCTGTTAAGACGGCGGACGCCGTGCGTTTCTCGTGAGGCTCTTCCGAGAACGAGCCGATTAATTTATTAAGTAAGCAGTTCTCACCGTCTTCCCGGCAAGGGTAAGAGATGCAATGCATGCAAGTAATTCGAAACGCTAGAGGAGGCTCACTACTTGCGTATACTACAGCATGCAGTCGGATTTTAGATTCCCATTGTCTTAGACATCTCGATATCTGGAGTTGTATTCGGTAGTTGGCCCGCAATTAACCCAGCTCATCCCCGTCGGTGTTTACGGAAGACAAGCCACAAGTGCCCGCCGCTACCTATGGATGCATCAGGGTGGGTGACCTCGCTACCTACAATTCATTCTCTAGGGAGCAGCAAGTAATTGGCCAACTTACCCTTAATTTGCCCTTCCACAAAATGCTAGTTAGACATTTATGTAGTAAATACTCCCCAGAGCTCCGCGCTTGGCTCTTACAGCTGTACCTGAACGCCCGTATACGCGGATTGTGCACCACTGCTCATTAAGCAAACCGGGGTTTAAAGCTAGGGGAGATATCATTGCGGCGGACAAGGAGAATGTGGCCATTGCTATTGAAGATTTTCATATCCCTAGAGCAGCCAGCAATGGGCTGATTTTACCCGGCTAGTTCCTCGAGCCAAACACCGCGTGATGAAGAAGGCAAAACATCGTGAGACTGCGTGGCAAATACGCCGTTTTCTCAGCACAGTCCCAATTTTCAGAATGGCTAGGTACCTCACCGACCGCCGCAAATAGTTCGAGACGCCGGCTCCCAATCACATCGTAACAGGCCAGCGGGATCTGCTCGCTCCTAGGTGGGCCTCGGCTCTCCGTGAACTAGCGCAGCATTTCGAGAGAGTTGGTTACTAGGCTCGCAGACTGGCCAGATTCGGCTCAGGTGCGTACCCGGCCCCAGATCCGATGCACAATCTCGGAGTTTCATTGCGTGATGGTACGTACCCCGTCATACCCCCTTCTCTTCGTCCTGCGGGCGGTGCTGCCGCTCGGAGTACCTGGAAATTTTCCCCCAAGAGGGGTCGAGTGCGAGTGCGCAACGAGGAGTATTAACATGAGTGGATTCCTGCGCAATTCTAGGCCTTCGTGTGCTCGTTTGACATGTCGGTTCCTCGCCATCATCATTATCATCATCCTCCTCCTTCTCCTTTCATATTACTCACTCTTGTCTTACACATAGAACCATGGTCGCTGCCACTAGTGTTGAAAAGCCGTGGCTAGTGCAGAAGTATGGGGGTACCAGTCTAGGAAAGCTGATGGGCACCATTTGTGGCAGTATTATCCCGGACTATGCCGAAAACTACCGATTAGTCGTCGTCTGTTCTGCCTTGTCCGGGACGCTCAAAGCGAAGGGGACGACGAGTCTACTGTTGGAATGCATTGCACTATCAGAGCTCGGACCTGATGCGCAAGAGCAATTGGTGAATCTGATCCATCTCATTAGAGATAACCACCTGGCCATACTAGATTCAATTTTCGAGACACAGAAACAGTCGGCATTCGAGGCTTATGACGCTACCAAAACGAGCATCGTGAAGGAATGTGAGGCTTTGAAGAAGTTCTTACTAGCCGCGCAGGTGAGCTGTCAGCGACTCGAGCGCATGCAGCGGGGCACTGACATTTCGGTAGATAGTGGGGGAGCTCTCTCCGCGTTCGAGAGATCGTGTGATTTCTTTGGGCGAGAAGTTAGCATGCCTAATTACGGCGGCGTGTTTAGCAAGCAAGGTGAGTTCCCTAGCCGAAGGCCTCGTGGTACCTAGGACGTCAACCAATTAAGCCGAAATCCAGGGTATCGCAGCACAACCTATCGTCCTAGATGATGTGGTATGCGCGGCATTTGGTGCATCAGCCGACGACCAGGCTGCAGCACTCAGCAAATTAGGGTCTGGATTCTACCATGTCATTGCTGAAGAGATAGCCACTCGGATCAGGGATTGCGAACAAGCGATTCCTATTGTGACAGGCAAGCTCTACCGCTATATGCCTCAGCACTTCAGTTACTAATGGATAAAGGATAGGATTCTTCGGAATAATGCCGAACTCACTCATCCAAACCGTCGGCCGGGGGTACTCGGACCTTTGCGCGGCCATGTGCGCCGTGGCAGTAGGGGCGGCGGAACTGCAGATCTGGAAGGAGGTCGACGGCATCTTCACTGCCGATCCACGGAAGATTCCCTCAGCACAACTTCTGCCCTCTGTTACGGCAGATGAGGCGACGGAACTGACATATTACGGGAGCGAGGTACGCCTTGACCAACCACCAGGCGGGATTCTTAGCGCCGTAGCATTATTCGCTGACTATCAAGCAGGTTATTCATCCTTTAACGATGGACCAGATTCGCGAAGCTAATATCTGTCTTCGATTGAAGAATGTCTTCAAACCCCATAATGAAGGCACTTTAATAGACCCGAAATCCGCCTCGCCTACGTTAGAGATCGGTCAAGTTAAGAAGGTGATATCGCCGCCCGGCGTCCTCCTGAAAAATGATTTCTCGGTCGGGCGATTTGAACGGAGAAGGCCGACTGCGGTAACAGTCAAGGACGATATACTACTCATCAATGTGGTCTGCAACAGAAACACGAAATCCGGGGGCCTCCTGATTCAGGTGTTCGAGCGGCTAGAGAGGAACAATATCTCGGTCGACTTGGTGGCGACGAGCGAGAGGCATGTCAGTCTTGCCGTATATTCGCCGGGCAGCTCGAGTGTGGTCCTAAGGTTCAAAGAGGAGCTCGAAAGCCTTGGCCAAGTGGCTATCGCGAAGAACATGTCGATTGTGACCATTGTCGGCCACAAGATGAGAAGCCAGATCGGAGTGGCCAGTACGGGTTCGTGACCATCAACCGAAGCGACAAGACTCACTAACACTAACCCAGATGAAACATTATCAGCATTGGCAGCCGCAAATGTGAACATTCATCTCATTAGCCAGGGCGCGAGCGAGATTAGTATATCGTGAGTAGCTCGGATAGTCCCCGATGTAAACTAGGTAGTAGAGGTTTGCTGACGATCCCCGATCCCTTTCTCGCAGGCTCGTTGTTAATGCCGATGATGCAACTGCGGCGCTGAATGCCATACACAGAGACGTCCTCAAAATCCCCACGATTGAAGAGAGCCGGTTTCGCCGAAGTAAGTTTCCGTCTCTTTACCGAGCTCACGGCATGGTTAGTAGCTAACGATCGACCTTTAGGAGCATGGCTTTATTAGATACTTCTATCTAGAACTTATAATCTACCGATGTAGGCTACATAGCCTCTTGATTCTTACGGCGCACGGGGTCATTTATGTATTTATGTATAAAGGTTTCATTAGCGAGGCAAGCATGCATTTAAAAAGGGTATAGCATAAAGGGAAACATCGGCGGGTCTTAACAATGATGCCTCGGCTCAGACCGAAGACCCAGTTAAATTCATGAGTAGAAAGTGATTAGTGATCTCTGCTTTCTCTCATCTTGGGGACTGGCATCTCGGTAAACGAGGATGCTCAAAGCCGAGCTATATGCTACATTATTAATATAATTCAATCGAAACCAGGAACCCTTTCTTCCCTTGAGCTTGAAATGTGATCTTACTATTTTGCTTGTTGACCTTGCAGGTATTGAGTGTTGAATGAACGCTGTATTCGACAGTTAGAACCATGAGTACCAAAAGAGTGGCATTAGTCGTCGGGGCGTCTAGGGGGATCGGTAGACAAGTTGCCATTGACTTAGCATCAGCCCAGGACGGCTATTGCGGTAAAAGCCCCATCAAATCAAGTCTTAGATTGGCTATGAATTGACAAGATTGCAGTTGTCGTCGCGGCTAAGTCGACCAGTGACGCCCAGAACACTGCGCCGTTCCCGCCAGACCCCAACTCTCCGCAATCGACGATTAGCACCGTTGAGCGAGAGATCAGAGAAGCCGGCGGCGAAGCAACCGCGATAGCCGTGGATGTCCGAGATTTCGAAAGCGTTCAGAGATGCGTAGACAAGACAGTCGAGGTAATCGTGAATCAACTTCGCCTTAGACAACTAACTATGCTGACTGGGATCTCGGGCGAGTAGATATACGGCCGGCTTGATGTGTTGGTGTATAACTCCGGGGCGATCTGGTGGGCGTCGGTTGAGGACACGCCGATGAAGCGCTTTCAGCTGATGCAGAGAGTCAACCCTGAGGGGCTCTACGGAACCGTACAGGCGTCTTTGCCACACCTGAAGAGGCATGGCGGCGGCAGGATCATAGTCGTCAGCCCTCCCATATACAGTCGCTTCTTCAGAGGGAAGACCGCCTATGCCGTCGGCAAGGTCGGCATGAGTGTTTTGACGAAGGGATTGGCTATGGACTTCCAAAGGCAAGGCCTTAACAATATGGCCATTACGTCGATATGGCCGGCTGTTGTAAGCATCTCGCCGCCCACCGGGTGTTAGCCGTCTTATAAACCGCGCGCTGACTCTGACTCGTCACAGGCTATTGAATCTGGGGCCACCCGCAAGATGACGGAGAAAAGTCCGAAGGAGGCGGGAAACCTGCGCAAGGCAACGATCTTTTCGGATACGATCCTTGCCATGCTCCGGGCTCCCGCCTCCAAAGTAAACGGACGACTGGAGCTGGATGAAGACTACCTTCGGAGCGACGCCGGTGTCACGGACTTCTCCAAGTATTCTGTCGTTCCCGGGACGTCCCCTAGGAGAATCATGCCCGCTCAACTCCCTGACCTCACTGTGAAGGAGCAAGACGACGAAGGCACCAGGATGAATAGCGCCGAGGGGAGAGCAAAGCTGTGAGCTTAGCCGGTCCACAGTGGCTTGCTGTTGATAATGATGTTAAAGAGGGCGCGTGTTCCCTTAGTTCTTGAGGGCTACTTCATAAAAATTTCAATTCAACTCGTCTGCGGAGTTCTAGCTTGGAGTGGCGCTATATTAGGAGGCATTGGTGATGACCTTAGATTGGATATGAAGTAGTCAAATGCCCCCATTCCACAAGTAACCCCCCGCCACGCACTCTTCATCTACACCAGGAGGTGAGAATTAGACTGCGACGAAGGGGGCGAGCCGACATAAGGCCAAGGAGTAGCAGATAGGTTACTTATACAATAGTGTGAATCCTAGCCATAGTCCACTACCAGTGCCACTTGAGAGGCTGTAGAGTCACTGCATAGCGAAGACTATGAGCCTAGTGGTCCAAAAATAATTCTTGAGTTATAGTATCCCAGCTACTAGTGCATATACCATTACTGCCTTGGTAGGACTAGCAGCATTGTTTTTCTTCCGTAAAATCAACTCACTTGTCATATGATATGATACAACGAGGCTCGAGGGTTATCGTTTTGGATGTGCCTATGCGCTCCTGCATCTTCATGACCTCTCGGTGATAGCCCCCGAATTCGAAAACAAGTAGCGGGCGTGTCGGGACAGAGGGCACTGCTGACGGCGGCTTGGGGCTGAGCTAGTACATTGGTGCTATTTGTATCGCTATTTGCCAAGTAACCAGTAACCCATGTATTTGTAACTGGTCGGGAAGCAAGGCCTAGGCAACCGTGGCTACCTCGGCTACCTACTGTAGAATAATTATGTGACAGTGGCGGCCTCACATGAATTACAGTGGAGTTGTCTCCCCTGGGCCAGCGCAGTCTCATCCTATTGCAGAGGTTGACCGTGGCGCAGATCGAAGGATAGGTATCTAAACCCCCGGCGTAGTCGTTCGATAGGCCAACACCTCGTGTATCTTATAATAGAGTAGGTATCTTGTCGCCGTGTACGGTCTGCTTCTAGCCCTATCGGCTTCGTAGTAAACTATCTGTGAGTTAGTAAGCGCGTAGGTCCGTTTGATGAGGTAGACCGGCCATAATAGTACGAGCACATTCATCAACCGCTTCTACTACGTAACAAGATAAGTGGCCATCTTCCCTCCAGGTCAGTTGACGGCCTCAGGTGCGAAGTTCTAGAGGATTTCCGGAATTTAAATAACTAGTGCAGTTGTGAACTATCATAGCCTACTTCCAAAAGCTGTAATACAGGTGATAGAACTTGAAAATAGTTAACTAAACGAGAGGACCCCTTAAGATTCCGTCGAGGTGGGCCTATAATAGAAGCTGTTTTCAATCTCCTCAATTCTCCGTTTCTGATCTACTGTCAAAGCTCTTGAATATTCCGTCATCATTTCCTCCAGTATTCGGAGACTTTCTATCTTCTCATCATATTCAGCGCTCCTTAGTCGAAGCGCCGCTGACTCGATCCTAGCATCTAATACTTGAGGATCGTCAGGCCCGTCGAGAGAGACAAGTAATGACCATAACTCAGCCTGGCACGTCGCTGCTTTGCTATACAAGCCCTCCCTAACCGCTTCGTCAATATTTGCCTGAATATTAAAACGGCTCGTGTAGTCTTCACAGAGACCGCACTCTAAAGGCCTGACCTTATTATATAGCGCTTCTAAAGATTTATAAAGATTTAGTAAAAATAGGTAAATTTAAATAACTATCTCTATAATAAAAACACTAAAAGTATCTCCTCTAAAAAACGTGCCTACTAAAAAAAAGCTACAAAACTATAAAAAATAACTGCTTGTTCTTTTATAAAAAAAATATAAAAAAATTCTTTTTTAAGTAATCAAGTAAACTTTTTATAAGGTTTACTTATTTGCATTAATACATACTTTTTTAGTTAAAATATTATTAACCTTAATATGTTTTAATTAAATAATATATTAACTTATTATAAAAAACATTATAGTTTAAAATATAAATAAAATAAAATAAGCTTATAATAAAGTTAGCATACAAATTAATTTATTTTTCCTTTTTTATTTCCTTAATTAAAGTTAACAAGCTTATTTTCTAAAGTTATTTAGCTAAACAAATAACTTATTGCCTTATTAAAACTTATTTTCTTTTATTATTTTTAATACTTTATTTGCTTTTTAATAGTTTTTATATTAGCTTTATATTAACCTTAGCTTTACTATTTTATAAGCGTAATAAAACAGAAGCGTTAAGCAAAATTAATTTATTTTTCTTAAAGCTATTAATATAGGCTTTTAATAGTACTTATAACTAGGTTTTTAGCTTTATTAATTTTAAAACTATTTTTAAAATATTATATAGCTATAATATTTATATAATTAATGCTAGCTTTATATTTTTTAATATTATAGTTTAATAATAATAGTTTATAATAACTTAGTTTTAATAAAATATTGTTAAATTAATTAAATTATATTAATTAAATTAGTTTATAGCTAAATAATAATGCTTTAAATCTTATATTTTTTAAAGTATTTAATATATTAATATTAAAATTACTAAAAAAAAAGCTAAATAAGTTATTAATAATACTTTTTAAATAGTATAAAAGCTATAAGCTTAAGTAAAAATAAGTTTTTTTTTTTCATTTACGTTTAACCTCCATGACACATATATAGCCTACTACATTACTAACTCTTCCCTCGGATAGAAAGGCTATTGGGGACAAGTCCGTGACCAAGCTTGGACAGGGCAAGGCTTTCAAGGTAACCCTCCGCATTCCAGATTTGAAGCTACATAAACAACTAACAGAAAAAAAAGGAGAAATGGATATCGAAAGGGAAAGATGGGAAGCTTGTCGCATCTGTAGGATCATGACCGTGGGTTGTTTCCCATATTCTAACTAACTTTACCTAGATTGATTCGATTAGAGACGTGACCCGAGAACAACTGGAAACAATACAGACCACACATGCTTGTTCCGACGCCAAGGTTTTAGCGGATCTCAAGAAACGCAAATTAGTCAGGATTCAGAAGGAGATTAACTTCAGCATCGAGAAGGGACCTAAGTTTGCCCTCGAGATTGTGCAAGAAGAGACGGATCTTACCGATTCGATGCTAGCGAATGGATCTTGGAAGACGGCGACCTTTAAGCCCTACAACTTCAATGCCCTTGGCGCAGATCAACATACAGGTGCATTGCATCCGTTAATGAAGGTCCGGGCTGAATTTCGACAGATCTTCTTTGTGAGTAATGCCTAACATCATATTTCTGCCTATTCCTTCGTCACTATAGGGAACGGGCACTATTGGCAATTAGCCTCCTATATCAAGGGCTCTGCATCGGCCCAAAACCTTCAAATCTCAGCGATGTGATAAATTACTAACATAGGTTGATATCAAGGAACTTGGATTTGAGGAGATGGCGACGTAAGTATCTCTTACCTTTAATTATATCTTGATAGCTTTCCACATTGCTTAGATACCGTTGCCCCATCTTCAAACCATAATTACTAACCATGGATATTGCAGCAACCGTTTCGTCGAGTCGGGTTTTTGGAACTTCGATGCCTTAATGGTGCCACAGCAACACCCCGCTAGAGATATGCAGGATACGTTCTTCATATCTGACCCCATGGAGGCGGATAAGCCACATGCCGAAGATGGAAACGACGAAAAGGATTATAATGCATATTGGGAAAACGTCAGAGCTGTGCATGAGAAGGGACGATTTGGCTCAATTGGATATCGCTACAACTGGCAGCAGAAAGAGTCTCTGAGGCTAGTTCTACGAACGCATACAACTGCTGTTTCAGCCGCTATGCTACATAAGCTCGCTTCTAGAAGAGGGCCCGATGGCCGACCTCCCCCAGCTCGCTATTTCTCGATCGATCGAGTTTTCCGTAATGAGTCAGTTGATGCGACTCATCTAGCCGAATTTCATCAATGTGTGAGTGCATCTAACTCTTTACCTATCAATGATGAAACTAACCATACTGGCTACAGGAAGGTGTCATGGCAGACTATAACCTCACCCTAGGCGGCTTAATGGACTTCATGACTCTCTTCTTTGGGAAAATGGGTATCGAAGATTTACGATTCAAACCTGCTTACAACCCCTATACTGAGCCCAGCATGGAGATATTCAGTTTCCACAAGTAAGTAAATGAGGTAGACTATAATAACCACGCGTAACGCACTAACAACTTAATAGGGGTCTAAATAAGTTAGTCGAGATCGGTAATAGCGGTATGTGCTTTTATATCTTAAGTGCCTAGTGCCCCATTATTTGCGCTAGCAGTTACTTCACCTGCACGTCTGTAGCTCAAGAATTTTTGAGATGCGTACTTGGGGATCGGGGCTAATTTGTGCCGGCGCATGTAGGCATGTTCCGCCCGGAAATGCTCGAGTCCATGGGCCTACCCAAGGACATGAAAGTGTATGGGTGGGGGTTGAGTCTAGAACGGCCAACAATGATCAGTAAGACTATTCCTGTTTCTATCTTCGCTGCTACTATTTCTATGCTAGGGCTGCAATATGCACAGCCTGGGGGTATCGTTCTGCTTGCGCCATGAGTTGATATACTAGCAACAACTAACGTGGTATACTGCAGAATATCAAATCTCCAATATTCGCGAGTTGCTAGGTCATAAGGTAGATCTCAACTTCATCGGGAAGAGTCCAGCGGTGCGGTTAGACAAGGATTGAAAATGTCACCGAGATAATACGACACAAATATATTCTCATTACCAGTAGCATGCCCAGTTTCCCTCTCCCCCAGTATGGTATATCAAAGTAATTTCCGGAAGACGCGGGAGGTTTGTACAGCCATTTTTGCTGTAGATGGTAGCAAATTATTAATCTGGGGTCATCGTTACTCTTGGAGTCGAAAACAAGCTTAGGCATTGCCATAGAAAAAAAGGGAGGGTGAGGGGGAAAGAAGAACAAGAAGAAAAAGCCGGCGTTTAGATACGATAAATATAATGAATCAACATTGGCCAGCAGCACAACATATTAGTCCACAGGGCGGCGATACACTCGTGGCAGGATTCGTGTTGAACCAAACGTACCCCCATTGAGGACAAGAAAAACCGCAATGATTTTTGAGCGAGTCTTAACGAGCACATCAGGCCAACCTAGTGTTGTTCTCGAGGTATAATATTCTTATGGTCCTTATCTATCTATGCCTGTCTCTTGCTACCTATATGCGTAGGCATAAGCAAGTAGGTAGCTATATCCTATATATTCTATCTATTAGGTAAGGTAAGGCATTAGGCAAATTTGCTGGGAGCAGGCTTAGCCGCTTTAGAACCTCACGCGTAAGCGGTTTGGGGATTATGCTGGTACATTGAATGACTCCCTCTGAAAAGTTTATCCGTGCGGGACGATCCCGTCGCTCCAATCGAAGCAACACCCAAGCCAAAGCGCAGCATTGAGGGTCGTTGAGACGTTATAGAGCACAAGGCAGCAGTTGACATAGCCGAATCTAGTGGACAGCAAAAAGAAATCTCAAGGCTACCCTTGATCAGCTAAAGCGACGTCTGTACGCTCAACTGGAAACGGATGCCTAGCAGAAATACTCCGTTAAGGTAGGTAGGCTTAGAGACGTAGCTTGTCGACCAGTCATCTTCGAAGTTCACTTCCGCCTAAGCGTCCGGATCATGCCTTGTTGAGTGTCGGAGGACTGATACTCCTTTGGACTAATCAATTCGGCTTCGGCAACCTTATGTTGGCTCGGACGAGAAAGGTATAACAACGCTTCTAACGAGTAGCCGCCGGGGCATATGCCGATCGAGATAGTAAGCGTAAGATGGAGCTGGGGAAGCTGCTCGTATTTATAGAGGCCCCTTCCCCCATCTGACTGCGATGACATATTAATAAGACTTTCCTGTGCCCTGAGTGCTGTTGTCTGAGCCTCGAACCCCTGGCGATTTCCAGCACGGAAGAGTGAAGTAACCATGTGGGAAGAGTCCACGGCAAAATACAGGCACCAATGCTTACCACGGTACCAATCAAGAGTGGCAGCAGCAAACGGGAAATGGTTGGTACTAAGCGGAAGAGAGCCAACAAGACAAATACCAGTGCTGTGTCCTCCATCCTGGGCGTATCCATCTTTGATGGTCAAAAGGGGCCCGCGCAGAAGAAGGCACGCAGCTTTCAAGAGGAGTCGTCAAGTCGGATGAAGTTAGACAGCCCTTCCCTCTTGGCCGCGCCCAGTTTTGACAAGCCCCTCCTTCAATTTCCTTCCTCGCGTGGTCCGCTTCTGAGTAGTAAGAGCGGTGCGAGTAATGTTAGAAGCGTCCTCCATTTTCGAGGATATCCCGATCGATCCTGGTGGTGAAGGATGAGCAATCGCCGCGAGCTAACTAGCTTGAAAGCGGCTTGAGGCTTATGATGCTGCTTTGCAGCAACACGGATGAGGGACGATTATATTGTGTTGGAGTTGGGCGGGGATAGAAAATCGGTCAACTAAGTGGAGGAATGAGTTTGGTTGCATGGTAAAGAAAGAGACTTGACGGCCTTGACGCAAGTGAGCCTTGCACCGCCGTCTGTTGGATGCCTCCGGCTCTTCCTGTGCTTACCCGCCTCCTCCGTATCCTCAAGCGACCGGTTCTTCCCTTGTTGTTGCTACCGGCTCGGCTAC
>JAPUUL010000492.1:0-17663 GCA_029590625.1 Lasiodiplodia mahajangana
ATTTATGTGCTTTCTATGTAAAATCTGTTGTGGCAGGTCCACTCCCCGAAGCTTGCCGCGTAGGGGAAGGTCGTCTTGCATCATGCCACGAGAGACCGCGGCTATGGGTACGCGCAAGGCTCGGTATGCGACGATCATTGCGGATTTACACACATAATCGGTAAGAGGGTGGGGGTTAAGTATGTCGTCTAAACGATATAGTCCAAATTCCGCGCGTCCTATTGTATGTCGAAGCTGGCTAGAAACATCTATTCGATATCGAGTGATCGTTGCGGTTTTTTTTAAGGCAGTCCCCTCACAAGTCAGTCGAGTTGTTGGCTCAATCCCAAAGGCCGGCTATGCCATATACTTTGTCTCTACCCTCTCGTCTTCTTAAGCTTAGTCTTCGTTTCTCTCTCTCCCTCCTCTTTAAGTAGCCAACTTCTGTCATTAGTAACTCAACAACTAATTTGTCCTTTGGGTGGAGCGCATACAAGCAGGAAGCATATTTTAGGTAACTAGAACTGTGATACCAAGAGTTTAGTTCTGTTAGGGCTACCATAACATGACCATTGATCACAAGTAGGCTACTTCATGAGCTGAGAAATACGACGGCGCAGTTTCAAGTCTAGTCGCAAAGCAAGGGCGCATGACGGTAAATTCCGGTGCTGCAAGAGAATGAGGGCCTCGGGAAGTGGGAAAACCAACCGAGTCAACTTCCACTATGTCACCAGCACCGGAAGGTGGGAGATTGAGGCAGAAATAAGACTTTAGGTCATGTACCTTGGCATTGGTAGTGGTGCTAATTTCCGAGTTTGCTCCATTATTGTCCAATCGATGGGTTCGAACATTTTAAGCCTTTGCCAAACTTCGTCAAGAGGTACTAGAGAAACTTCTTCCTCGTTCTAGAGAAAAAATACGGAGCAGTACTTAATTAGTCAGAGACAAATGTCGTGCGGGGTTTCCCGATGTAGTCCAGATCTTGGCGGATCTCCAAAGTTGGACGGTAGTGGTGAACAAAGAAAAGTTCGTAGAAACTTTCAAGAAGTTTTGCTGATATCTAACTATTGTGGCCGCCTCATAGGGGTTATTATAGGCCATGATCAGGATGAGAAAAGATAGAGCTCTTCGGTTTACTATATATGCTATCACCAGGCATATGGATATTGATTGCTAGGCTGGGGTATTGATGTTATGAAGATCCCTACTTTAAATAGCATGGATTCCACTATGAGGGGTAAGTAGGGCAGGTTACGTTCATCGGTTTATCTGATTAGATTATCTTATCAGATCAAATCTTCTCCTAATGTACAACATTTTCTTTTCTGGCAGCATAGGGTTCGTGATACTAGGTACCCAAGTGTTATATATTCATATCTGTACAAAGCCGTCCCCTTTATACATAAGTCTCCATCCGTAGGTGCTATATATCTACACGGCTTTCACCCAAAATTACGACCTTCGTGTAGTAAAGTTACGCACTCCAGATCGCAAATACTCAGGTGCCGACCACATTACACTACAATGCGCTAGACATTGTGTATTAGGATCGACCTCGTCTCCATCCAGGGACCACACGCTAACCTTACCGCTTCCGTCCAAGTATGATAGAATATCAAACTAGCAACGGATTGCTGCCGGTAGTTGATTTGCGACGCATACAAGATTAAACATGATCTTTATTCGATAGGGTGCCGTATGTTCGTGAATGATCGCCTACAGCCTAGCCTAGGTGCTTGGCCACTGTTACGGCACTTATCGAGACTTAACTGAGCGAAGAATTCAATAGCATTTGGGAGGGTACGGGCGGGCCAGCCCGCCTATACAAGGAAAACGCGACGACAAGATGTGTCTAAATTAAGTACATAATACAGATTTGTGACGGAAAGCGCGACGCTGTTAATCCATCAACAGGACTATCGATATATAAGGGCACACTCCACGGCAAAATAAAATCCTGTTCTTCCAATCGTATAAGCGAGATAGGTAGACGAACACAAGCACGCAGAGATCTTTAAGATATTGTACCAAGTCCGTCCATGGCCCCGAATGTGGACTTGTTACCTTTATCGCAGGGTTCTACATAGGTAGAAGCTGAGGATAATTGTGCCAAATCATTGGCGATCTGTTCCATGCGGCAGTATGCTTTGGTCCAACATTTACGAATGATTTCTCCGAAGAGTATCCCTTCCGTGGATGGTAGACTGTCGAGCTCGGGCCACTCCTCTTCCACACCGGGATCCGAACCGGTCCCATCTCCAACAGTCTTCTCGGCGAAGTGAGGAGCATACTGTCCGCCCCAGTTCAGAACTTTCCCAGTACATAACTCGTAGAGGACTAGGCCGAACTGGGCGATATCTGTTTTGACGGTCACGCCGTAGTCGTTGGCTTGGGTGATATCGATATCGGCATCGACTATGAAGGAATGACCAAAATCGCAAAGCTTCAAAGAGAAGTCCGTATCAAGCAAGCAATTCCGGCTCCCGATGTCCGCAATCAGGACATTCTTCTTGTGACAATAAGCCACTGCATTTGCCAAAGTCTTAGCCCAGGCCATCTGAAGGTATTCGGCAGGTTTTTGGCGTAGTAGGTAGTCTTGAACGCTACCATGATCCATGCAAGGCATTGTTATCTCAGGCTCCTCGCTCTGGAGATCATACCAGGCCGTAATGATATCATCATGCTTCCCGAGATGCTCATATACCGTCTTTTCGTGTCGAATCTGAATAGCAGAGATTTCCATCAGGTGTTCTAGTTCACCCCGCCGGCGAGGACTCTCATCCGAGGCGATGCTGTACCGCATCAGCCGTTTAATGGCTTTATTTCCTCGCTTCACGATTATCGAAGTGATTCCAGCCCCTATACACCCCTCTCCTGGAGCGAATTCGTTCCCGCTCGTCGGTTGCGCCATGTGTACTCGCGGATGGTCTAGTAAATGCACTGAGTGGATGTGCAGGGAGGTTATGGTAGATTCGGGGGAGGGAGTCGGACTAGGAGGTGCGGATGATTGCTAGCCGCCCTCGGAGGACAAGGATGCCTTTATTATACAGAAACAGTTCAGGTAGTACGACACATAACCTACCGGAGGCACTGGAATGTGTTATACCTAATTGGGAAGGACAGGCTGCCATATTGTCTAAGATTTGTAGCGGAAGCACAGTGTCTAGAGCTCCCGCCAACCGAAATTAGACAGGTCCCCTTAATTGGGCGGCACAAGTAGCGACCAATAAAAAGATTAAAACCAGAAGTTGGGGAAGATGCTGCTGGAGCCAAGGCATCCTAGCTATGGGCCATTATGTACCTTGATACTTAAATTTAAGCATATTAAGGTGTTTTGTTTAGGTGCTGTAAGGTATTTAGTAGTTACTGGAATCAAAGTAAATCGGTTAAGCTGTGGCGGTATTAGACTATATTGTCTCAATCCTTTACTATAACCCACTACTGTATATATATTAGTGGATCATCCGATTCTAAGACCTCCAAGTTCAAGACACTGTTGTTCAACCCTCCATGGCCAACGGTATTGGTCGCCCTTGCTGATGGCTGAGGCCCTGTTGTCTCAGTACTCTTCCAATGACCATCGTACACTAATACATTCAGACCCACCTGGATCCATCATACGTATACATCGCGAATTCCTTGCTTGTCAACAGTATAGGAGTCATGGTGTCACGGATTAGGGCCAGTGGAAGCCTGTAGTAGTTGATCTTCTTGATCAGGAAACGAGTGATTTCCTCCTAAGTTATCTTGGTACTCCAGGGTGTAGCGAGCGTAGATAAATAGCCAATGTTGAATTGGACTACCCTCAACCCAATCCCAAATGATCTAATAGAGAGTGTGTTGTTGGCCAAGAGTCCCCCTATCCCTCACACGGCCAGTAATAAGCAGTATATCCCCCTGTATTGCATAGTGAACAACGATAGGACGCCCACCCATTGCTTCTGAGGTCAGCTTCCCTTAGTTGGTGTCCTATTTTTTATCGTTGCCGTCTCCACCATCGCCGCCCTGATCATTCCCGCCCTTGGCCTCCTCCCTACACGGTGGACACTTATATGCTTGATTCGTGTATGAAGCTGGATGTGTATCTCGAATACCCTGGCAGGGCGGAACCCCAGGGGTCTCGCATGGCACCACTTTCGCTATGGTCGTCGTGATGTGTCCGCACTCCCATTTAACCCTGGTTGGATTGAAGCGGAAACACATGCTGAGTTATCTTGTACTAAGCGTGTTAGCAGACGTGGTGATAGTAATAAACATTTTAATACCATACTAGCCTAGTTACGTACGTGAAATAAAAATGGCCTTTTATCTTGAATATGAAGGTTTCCGTGCTTGCATTGGGGTTTGTTTACCAAGATACAGGCTTATTAGGGATGACAATTGAGGCACGTCTCCCTTAAAGTACTAAGTTCAATCTTCTCATCCTTAAGTTGAGTATGTAAGGGCTTGCCGTATCTTGGTCGCCCTCTCTGACTCATTATCAGGTAGCGGCGATGAAGGCAGAGTGTCCCAAGCACGCAAGGGGCTGCCCATACATAAAAATTCCCGTGTATTCAAAGTATCTATTCACAAGCCTGTGCAGGCAACATACGAATATCCAGATAGACTTCACGAATGCAAGTGAAGTTATGTAAGGGATGGTGCAAATTTTGTTTATCTACATGTGAACCAATATCTTTCGTAAAAAGTTTCATAAGGTGAATTCCAGATTTCATATACAATGTTGAATGGTAAAGTCTCCATGTCAGGTCCAAGATTAATTCAAATAACGATACGGACATTGTAATCATTTAGCAGCATACTTTTCAAGGCTGTGTCACAAAAGGTACTAACCCCCTCAAGATTCACAGTGTATTTAGACATTAAGCTTTAACTAAGATCAAGACGTTCTGGGGATGATTTCTACTCATGACGATTGTTTAGCAGAATTGAAACAAGGCAGAGCGCACTCTTCATAGGTGTCCCCTTTAGTGCTTCACGGCTTCGAAATCGAACCAGAAACCAATCTTTTTTCCCACCCCTGCACCCGATCGGATATTAACATAATAGCTAGCACACAACAGCCGTCAAAAACCGGGTTGATAGATGTGGTGGAAGAGATGCACATGGTAATTAGTAAACACCGAGATAACATCTGTTTCCAATACTTGAATGGCATTTCTGTGCCCTTTAGGCTGCCACTTCTGCTCTTTTCCTTCCTGCAGGTCTCAGTCTGCAGAACCAACCATAACCTTAATAACTGGACTAGTCCCACTAAGACGTTGACGTTTACCTTCACAGGCAATCTTAGCTTATGCAAGGCGTTGGTCATCTGATTTGGTTTCCATTACATTTTTAGAATCTCGCTCTAGTCAAGTCCTATGTCTCATCTCGCAAGTATCCTTGCACCCCGTAATTACACTTGTGATTCTTACACTAGGTAGATGATGATACCTAATGGCCGGCAATGCGGTCCCCGAATACGCCATCAGCCGCGCATCCTTGTCAGTTTTCCATTATGAGCGGTGATCATAGCTGCGACAAGGTCGACCACGTCAAAAGTCTGGGCCATAGTCTAGTTGGCGCAGCCAATGGTTCCTCTTGTATTGAAACTCACAAACAAGGGTCTTGGGCTAACGTGGCTGTATCAAAACATACAGCTCGTAGCTTGGAATCAGAGAATTGAGGGTTAGCCTAAAAAATAGACCAGGAAGATGTCATCTGCTTCACCAAATGAAACCGCGTTGTCCGCCTTGAGCATGTGTTAGAAGGTTTGTTTCCTTTTTCAAGAGTAAGTTCTAACATCTTCCTTGCCTTGGAGTAAGCCTCAATGTAATCAAGAAGGGATGGTGATGAGATGCAGGGTTTGAAAGTAGGGGCTGATTAGCACACGTGATTTGACGGGTATACTCCGAAAGGTTTCGTGGACTTTCCTAGTTCAGGAAGTCCAGAACCTCAGTCTAAACAAGCCGTCATGGTAAGACTAGATTACCTTTAGATCTTATAGACATAGAAACTATTTCTCATGATCAAGACCTCATTACTTCCTATGGCACGCAAAAGCAGCCCCTTTATGCACCCAACAAGATGCTTTCAAGTTGAGTTGTCAAGAAACAGGAGGTTATCGTGACTCATATTCCTGATGTCTAAATCTCGACAAGTAGACACTAGCTACTTAACTACATAGGGTACAATATATTAGGAGCATCATATTCACGGCGGCGGTTCGATTCTGTACTTCCCTTACCCTCTTCGCGAACCATAAAACTAGACCAGTGATGAACTTCCACATGATAAGGACTCGGCCTCAAGGCAGGATTCGGCTTCGCCTATTGTTATCTTGCGGTCTCGGGCTTTCTAACTCCTTTTTTTTTTTTTTTTTAGCTTATAGTAGCTAGCACCAGCTTCTGGCCAATGTCTCGGACTAAGCTTTACGCATCCAAAAGCATTATGACCATCTGTCCACCCAATAGACTGTATTTCCATATTTATTCTAGTGTACTACGTTGTTTTCAGTAGTACCTCAACAGCCTTTGCTTCAAAGACATTATCCTATATGGACTTGCTACGTAAGAAAGGCTTCTGTATTGAGCAGCTAATTACCGACCCGTCTTGGTCATTCCCAGTTCCTCACACACAAATTTTCCCCAAGGCACTTTAAGCGTTAATATTCAAAACCGCACACAAATTCTCTTCATGTCGGTTAATTGCCAGAATGGCATAGATCATTGCCAATGAAGTGAAGGAGTTAAGGTCTCAGTTGCCTAAGCTCAGCCAACGTTGTCATTAACGCCAGAGTCAGGTATGGTATTAAAGTCGCGTGACTGATAGTGGCATGTGAGCGGTACCAGATCAGACGAAAAGGCACGGTTTAAGACAAATGTCTTGCCTCGGCAGAACGAGAGACTCAGTTAATATGTCATACCATACTACCCCTAAATTGGTCTAGAGACGTCTTTATGAATATTCTTCAAACCCAGTAACACGTCAATTTCACAATCCCCAAAAATTTACCGAACCCGTATCCCTTCATCAAGCATACATCCCCAACACGAAGCCTATTTTCTATTATATGGGTATCCTCATGAAGCAAACTATGTTGCATGGTATCATATTAAACCTCAATTTTTAAATCAACAAAGAGCAATGTATTATAGAGGTTCAATCACCTTCACTTCGCGCTTCCAAGCCCTTAACCAATACAAAGAAAACAACTTACAGGGACGAAGTCGGAAGGACTGACCTAGTACCAAGAACCCAACAGCTATACATAATTAAATACTGAAAAATATCGCTGGGCCTACCCCAGAGGTCTAAGCGCCTTCACTTGGACATGTAATAAAAACAATGAAGATCAAATTACAATAAGGATTATAGGTGAATCTCTATAGCAGAAGCCACACTACATGGGGCTTGCAAGTGTGGCTTGACCGTAGCGCCCCTAGAGGACAGCCACCCACAGTGTCTGTCTCATTATAAGCTTTTTAAAACAGATCACCGTTATCAGCTTCATTTCTATGTGTATCCAAATATGTATGAGCGGCTTGATTTTGTACTAACGAATGATACAAAATTTCCTTTAGCCATGTATCGCGCTTTCTTCCACTCGTTGAAGGATTACCCAAAAAAAGCCCGATATCTACACCGACATTTTTGCCATGGAATGCCTCTTGATCTGGCTGGTAGAATTCAGGTTCGGTTGATCCTACTAGATCCTTGAAAGCCAAGCCGCGCAGGCTGGGACATGATGACCCGGAGCGTCGTATTTTGCCAATAAATTCCGACCATACGTCGCTGATCATTCTCCAAATTCACTCCCACGCAGTTTCCTACAGCCAATTATTTATTAATGCCTTATAGA
This sequence comes from Lasiodiplodia mahajangana, assembly GCA_029590625.1. NCBI lineage: Eukaryota > Fungi > Ascomycota > Dothideomycetes > Botryosphaeriales > Botryosphaeriaceae > Lasiodiplodia > Lasiodiplodia mahajangana. Next base: position 7,820 of record JAPUUL010000492.1, read on the forward strand.
TGCATCATGCCATGCGACGATGACACTTTGGGGTCCAGAATCCTTCTTGAGATGAAGACACAGCGTCCAAGGCCCTTACGCGGCGATTTCTTGGAGGCTATGTAATCAAGCTGCCTAGAATTGTATTACTGGCATCTGCCCCCTATTTAGAGATAGACTTTGCCTTTTTCATTCTTGCTGTCATTCTCAGTCAATTGCTCCTTCATTCTCGCGATGTGAATCTTCGTGTTTAATGAGCCTTGGTAATTTTCACTCGTTCGTATCGCACTTTGATCGACCGGTCACAATTCACTTCCGATAACCGCCCCCAAGGAGCCAGTATGAGTACATATCTCCTAGCTCTACCACCGCAGGTGTTTCAAACCATATTAGAGGATCCAGCTCTCACGCCTCCTCCCGGTATCACTCCAAAATTCGACCATCCGCCAAACAGAAATGGCCTAGCATATGCTACAGCTGCTGTTACAGTGTCACTTTCTAGCATATGTTTTCTGTTTCGACTCTACTCCAGACTCTTCTGCTTAAAGAAGGTTAGATTTGAAGACTGTGAGCCATAGCCTCCTCTCACGTTGAAAAACCTAGGAAGTACTAAACTCTAACATCCGTTGTCAGTGCTAGTCCTTGTGGCCTATGTATTTTTCGCGGCCAATTCTCTTCAAAGGCCAAGAACTGATTATTGCGCTAGGGGCTTGCCACAGCGAATACCTGGGCACTCTCTCAGCTAATGAGACATCCTGGGTACTTTGTTCACCAGTGGGATGTTCGTGTCAAGGATCTTGAACCACTTCTTTACGTGCGTTTCACGGATCTAGTGCCTGTCTGCTAGAAACCCTACTCATGACCTTGCAGGCACACTTTATCAGCACCAACTTTTACCTCAGCTCAATTCTTTCTATCAAAGCAGCTATCATCTTAGAATGGCTCCGGATATTCAATCCATCAGGCGAGCGTAACACTTTCTTCTGGCTCGGTTATGCGATTCTCGTCTTAAACACACTATTTTACGCGTCAGCGATATTTGTTGAAAACTTTACATGTTTTCCTCAGGAAAAAATCTGGGATAAGACTATTCCAGGCGGATGTATTGACGTGAGCGAGAACTACATAATAACCGCCGCCTTCAATGTCTTTTCTGACATTGTTATCCTGGCTTTACCTCAACGCGTCGTTTGGAAGCTTAAAATGACCACTAAACGAAAGATAAGCGTTTCTCTGGTATTCGCAGTTGGCATTCTGTACGTAAAGATTTGGACCCTGGGTAGTAGTTTCGAGAAGTGCTAATAGAAAACTCCACACAGGACGTGCATAGTAGCAATCATCCGGGTGTACTCGTCCACGGAATTCGTCGCTGCAGAGGACCAAGTGTATGCACTATCTACTGTGTCACTTCTAGCTCACATCGAGACACACTCGTCTCTACTAGTTATCTGCATCCCTGCAGTGCCTAGTGTGACTTCGAAAATACAGCTCCGCTCGAAGTTAAAGGGATTTTTCAAATGTCTCTCCCCGTGCTTACCTAAACGTGACTGCGAGGTAAAGTCACCAAGCATGGACAGCTTGCACGCGCAAGATGGGTCCGCTGGACAGGATGTTCCCCTGAGCAACGGAGCACGGCAGTGTGGATAGCACATCAGCCTTCACTGCAACCGTCGAAAATGGGACAGGGACAATCTTGAACTGCCCGAAGGACAAACCGCACTTTTATAGGTTTCATAGCCAACGTTAACACGATCACCTGTCGTCAAGGCTATTAGAAACTTTTCTCTTGGATACATGTTGATATTCACTAACACTCAACTGTGCGTTCCGTCTACGGAATGACCGATCTGACGTTCATACAAGCCTATTTAGTCTCGCCGCAACTCGTCCGCGATGCGCTTCGTAATCGGAAGGGCGGTTGAGGGACTCTGATTATTCCTGGTCCGTGAAAATCAAAGAAGCATTAATTCATATTGGAAGGCTATTTCTATAGTATGCCAGCGAGCACATATTGAGTGGATCAATGCGGACTTCCTAGTGGTTGGTGAATTTCAGGATGGAGGATATTAAAGCGAAGATCACCTGAGTCGCGGTGTTGAGTGCTATATACTGTCTTTACCTGATTACTTCCATTTCGACAACGATTGCTATGTTAGATAAGTGTGTGGCTTGGAGTCCGGAGCTCGATTTCTATTCACCCTCGTTCAAATCGTCATTCAATAGATGTACTTTTGATACGGTGGCCTGCAATGGAATGCAGTCCCTTGCTGCCGAACGCTTCCCCCCTTGTCAGATGTAAAGATTAGCGAAATGATATTCAAGAGTAAAATAGCACAACGAGTGTGGAACCTGGGCATTATTTAGAACTATCTTTTCACAATCTACACACTCGGCGATACCAAAGAAGACTTATTATTATTGCGCGAGGGGGGAATGTCTATCTTCCTAGCTAAATTCACTCGGTTAGCTTGTATAGGCCCAATTCGGACCCGCGCAGCCCTTTATTCGGCTTGGTTTCGTGGCATATCACGAATGTGTAAGTAGGTATACTGCAACAGTGCGGGTGGTCAAGCCACCCAAGCCACACTGCGTGTGGCTTGCACACCATAATTGCGCACAGCTTTGCAGAACCTTTCTTACTTCTTCACCCAGAGTACTCCCATAGTAAATTCAGTTAACTTCGTTCTTGGGAGCTCCTTCAACAAGGGAGGCTTCGTACCCTAGAAGTGCCCTGTGGCTATGTCTAGGCCTCTAGGGGTGGTTAGGTTGCCCTGACCATTTCAATACCTAGATGTAAATATACTGTTTCAATTTCTAGAGAGGCAATTTCTAGTATGGCGCTTGAAAAGACAAGACAGGAAAAAAGGAGAAGAGAGGAGAGGGAGAAAAGAAAAACCGCATCGCAGACACTCAATCCAACAGCTTGCATACTAGGTATCGACTCCCAGTGGCCTACAATACCCACGACAGTGTTTTCCTGAACCACCGTCCCAATAATTAATCGTAAACGCTAAACCAGACTTTCTAAAACGACCTCGACCGGTCAGCTCCTAAGCCCAGCTATTCTCCAGCCGCTTGTAGGAAACCCGGGAGTTAGGCTCCTATTAAAATCTAAGTTGGCAGCATTGACATCTGTGCAAGTTTATAGTTCCGCCATCAACTCTTGTATCCTCTCTTTACAGCCAATGTGTCCGTTTCTCTCTGCAAGCCGCATAGCTTTCTGGCATTGTTTAGCATCGAAGCGATCCACGGGAGAATTCCAAAGAAGCTCTATCATATCAAAACGGCCGTTCTCGGCCGCGCCTTCAAGTGGATAACGTCCGTGCAGTCCATTAGGCGGGGGTAAATCTTGCCGAGCCCCATGCTCAATCAGAATCGCCGCCATCTCGCAGTTCCCATGAATTGCTGCGAATTGTAATGCCGTAGCCCCAACAAATTTCGCTGGTGCAGCGTTAACGTCAGCACCCCTACGAAGTAGTAAAAGAACAATAGGAATATTGTTCATTTCCACGGCTTTTTGGAGGGGAGTTCGTTGTAAACCAAAGCGCGCTGGTTCGTTCACGTTAGCGTCAGAACAGATAAGGAGCTGAATAATTTCAATATCCCCTCCACGGATAGCAGCCAAAAGTGCAGTGGTTAATGTGGGAATGTCGTGCTCGGATTGCCATTTCGNAATGGTATTGACGTTACTGCCGGCAGAGATGAGCCTTTCAACTAGTTGGTAATCACATCGTCGGACCGCAATCATAAGTAAAGTTAGGCGATCTGAGTACGCCCCGTCGTAGAAGTTAATGGTGACGATGTTCCGATCAAACAACATATTTAGAAATTCAAGTGACCGTGACGTTGGGTACCCCAGCAGTACCACCCGGACGAGCTCAGAGCCATATCCGTCAACGCCTTGCGGATAAGCCTTGACAAATCGGTCCAGGAGGGGCCCTACCATTGATGGACGCTCCTCGAACGCATATTTTAAGATTTTATCATTATCCGCTCTAGCGCCCAGAGAAATTAGTCCGTCAAGTGCTAATTCATTTCTGCAGTGTACCGCTGCATATAACGCTTTATACTCGTTTCGACAGCCCCCAGAGCTAAGTTCGAAAAATTTAAGGAACAAGTCTAGGCGTCCTTTCTCTAGCGCAAGCTGGTAAAGGTTACTCGAGGGTATGAGTGGTTCATGTTGAGCTTCGATAAAATCATCAAAATTCATGCCCTCGGAGCAATTAAGAGCTTCTTTTAAAACCCAATCACTGGGTATGATGCCAAATTCAACCATAGATTTCGCGAACTCCGGCCGATTTGTCTCTATCGCAGCAAGTAGTAGTCGTGTATATGAATGTTCTGGTTCTGAATTTAGGCGCGTAAGGCCAATATCCAAAAGTTTCCAAGCAATGTCATCGAAATGATGAACCAATGCATCCCTCAAAGCATCGGCCACATTGAAAACGGTACCATATGCGCCATAACGCTGGCACTTATAAAATACCATTTCAGGATCGAGCTCTAACAATCTAGTCGCGTTTTCCAAGTCTCCTACTCTAAGGGCTTCGCCGAGCTCGTCGGTAAAGTCGCGGTCTTGGTAATCATCATCAGGCACAACAGTATTGCTTAAAGGGTGAAGGTCATTTTCGTCTTCTGGCGCGAGGGGTGAGGTAGAAGTATCCACACCCGCTGTGTCCGGAGTTAAGCCTATATCATCATCCGTGCGCAGGTACTTTTCTAGGATGAATTGGATTGCTCTTTCGTTCCGCCATACGGTCGGCTTCTGGGGCGTTGGCATCAAACGCCTGATAAGTCGAATGAGGAGTTCAGCCGGCCGGCCGCATTCAAGTTCTACCGCTCTCTGCAAGGCGTCTCTGACGACCCGGGCGTATCGATCCAATCCCCGAGATGTGTCCAATTTCGGAAGGTTGATCATAACAAGTTGAATAATTTCACAGAAATTTTGATCGTCAAGCTCTGTAACCAGGCGGGAGAGTAAGGTAGAGCACGAAAGAAACTTGCTGGGGGTTTGAGAAGCGACACTTTTGATCATGCGAATCGCGAGTCGTAAGTCAGTTAAATCTAGCGCCAGATGGATACTATCGTAATATATAGCCGATTGTGCAAATATTAAAGTATCAGCTAAACGTAGAAGGTCATTACTAATTGTCCCTCGGAAGCCCCTTGCGGTCGCGATTGATAAGGAGAGCGCATTAGAATGGTCTTTCCTAGGGAAGGATTTTTTTACGTCGGCTCCTTGACTAATGAGAAGCCATAGAACTTTGAATGAGTGTCTTTTCGCAGCATACTCGAATGGTGTATACCTGTTTCCATGGACATAGCACACCGCATAATTCGCATCGACTAATTGAGAGCGGAGCAAGAGTTGGATAGCGTCAACATTGTCGGCTTCTATATAAGCCAGGAAGGCATTCTCGGCGAATGATTTGATCAAGGGAGTCGATTGAGCGTTGAAAAAGTTGAGAAACAGTTCTTTCGTGGCATGGTGTCTATTCAAGAACTTTAGGACCCCGGCACTCGGTATGTTTCCGAGGCCCGCGAATCGATTGGTGATTGACGCAATTAACCTGCCGTCAAATCTAGCTTCACCGGATGCATCACCTGATAGATTCCGCAGCTGGCCCCAGTCCTCTCCAGAGAATGTCTCTAGAGAGGTAAGGCCAGAGGGAACATGGACGGCCGTCGAGTATCCGAGATTTGCGACACATTCGGTCACAATATTCGAGAAGTTGAAGAGAAAGTCAGGATCGCCCATTTTCATCAAAGAGCCGGAGGCGGAAGAAGTAGGTGATTTCATATAGATATCTGTCCAAATTGGGGGTATTAGCCGAAATGACATGCTAGATTTACGCAGCTCGCTTCGGTCTAGACTTACGCTCAATAAACATTGCTACAAGCTTAGCAGAAGGTAATGAATTTGGCAACGAATAACTTCGACTGAACGACCTTGCGAGAGAAGACTCAAAAAGGCCTAAGCTGGGGTGGAACCATTGGTTGGTGGAAAAGTGTCCCATGCCCTGGATGGGACATTCATGCCATCGTGGTGGGAGGTGGAAAGAGACTTCCAGGGGTATATCACCAAAGGAGTTGCCTAACGGCTCGTTGAAATCCGCGAATTCGGGTACGATATCGAGTAAATTACTCAATATATTATCGTCGTCAGCGGTCCTCGCCGGGGGCTGCATGTACAAACTCGGTGCACCGCTATCCATCCCTGCATCCAAACTAGTAGTCATAGCCGTGAAATGAGTTCCAGCGTTTTGTATGCTCATTTCAGAGTCGAGCTCAAGTATATGTCTATCTCTAGCCTGAGATGTGCTGTTAAAATCATGTGAAACTAGGTTCAATTAGTCCACAGAGTGTTATTAGTTACTAATAGGTCCACGAACTTGACTGATACCTAATGGGTTCAACGTAACCCGGGGCTCTTGGGAGTGTCCCTTCTAGTATTGGTTGGCTATTAACCTGAATCGTACCGCTTCCTTGCTCTGCTCCAGGCATCATTCGTGCCCCTTTAGCTAGACGTCGGTTCTTGTGCACACGCCATCTTCGGAATTGGTGTTCATATTGAGAGACTCTCGGGAGGTGTTAATTAAGACATTCTGGAACCCAAAGTGGAAGACCAAAATCAGTATATTGAGAAACTTACGTGGCGGTGAAGCCTTCGTTCTTCATCGTCTCGATCACACCATCGGGGCCGTTAAGCTTACGTTTCCGATCAATGAACAGTTCGACAATCCGTGACTTCCGTTCCTCCCATTCTTCACGGGCGATAGATCGGGTTCCTGGTAAAGAAGGCATCGCGAGTGGAATGGCAGAGGAAAACCTAGTGTAGGCAGGAAACCACAGAGAGGCTTAGCCGAATAGGGCACCAGTAGCACACTATCGTGTAATGGCTAGGATACAGTGCCTTCTAGACAATTCGAAACAGGAATACTGTTGTTAAATTGCAATTACGTGGCGATTAGCCATCAGGGAGACGTCTGACAAGGAGCAGAACCAATTGAGGGGTAGTAATAGGTATGCATCCAGCGTCGGATGTTTGAATCAAAGTGGAACGAAGAAATGACATGAAAAATGGCTTAATGAACGATCGAGGGAGCAGAAATAATCCTTTGTAAAGGAGCGGTGGCATTACGGCTATAAATAAGTCTTGAGTACAATTGCCGACTAGGCGAGGGTGTAGGTCGCAGGCGCTTGGTCGGTGGGACGCAGCCAGTTCAGGCATCCTACGTATAGGGGAAACCAATCGGCATTGATTCAGGTTAACGCAGATATTGTAGCCCAATTGCCAATGGAACCGAAAATGCTGAAGGTTGCATCAGGTTGCATCAGCTTTATGCTGACATCGGTCGCCATCAGGTTTTGCCATCAGGTTCTGCAGTAAGTGCACGGTGTGACAATGCATCGCGGGATTTAGCATTTTGAATCAGGTCCTGTGTAGGATAGTCCCGTACCAGTGCATCTATGAGGTCATGTAGGTACGCGTCTTGAATAGTCATGAGAAGTGTATTACTTTGGGGTGGGTTTGGGTATTGACTCTCTCTTGATATCAGACTCATGGAACAGGCACCTCACTCACGATCTGGCGAAGCCTTCCGCCAGCCTTCCTCCAGCCACGAGAAGTCAAAAGCATGGCCAAGGAGTCACGCAATTTCTCCGGGTCCAGGACATGACTATACTGAAAAGTATAGCTCATAATGATGGGTCGGATAATGGCAGCTTTATCTATAAAATAGAGCGGAAAGACTTCGTCTACCGTACTTGGCGAACATTTGGGATGCGTCCCAGATCAGTGCAGAAGGGTTTTTATCTTTTTGTTGAAGATAGCTCGTGATATAGAGCTCAGGCATACAGCTACCAAAAAGGACCAGAGCAGCATGGGCCCCAGCATTTCAACATAAGTCCTTGTTCTGATCATTAAAGAAGGGTGAATATCCGATGTGTTAAATGAATTAGCTTTAGATCACGGTTTGCCTTAGTTTATGAACGGGTTTGGGTGCTGCTGACTTTGCTGACCATAAAAGTAGGAGTCCAGTGACCAAGTATCCTAAATGGTGTCATACATAACTCAGTACACCCTCATCAGCGAAATGATAGGTATTCAAGTATACCCTCTTCAGCTATTCGTTATACATCAGAGAGATGGAAAGGCCAATCTATATACATGACGAGGCAGGACTTCAACCCCTATCCTCGTATAGTGCACGCGTTAGATTCCCGACTTAGTATACTTTCAATATTAGTTGTATTAGTCCAATTGGCCTGTACGTTGATATAAATTATATTATCATAAGATAGAACGTAGAGACGTTAGACTTTGGCGTGGCCTCGATCCCTGTGGTTCCAGCTGCTGGATTACCACACAGCGACTGGATACAACGGTGTTCATGACGTCCGGATCGCGACAGACGTAGTACCAATCAGCCGTTTAGTGTGCGGCCTATTAGGGTGCCATATGGCGATCGTAACGGCGAATAGTCCTATTCGCTTACCATCTACGCTGTAATGGGATAAGAGTACACAGTGAAGATTTGGTCGAAGCCTTGTAATCAGATTCACTCCAGCTCCAAATACTCCTCGATTATGGGTTTCCTTCCCTCCCTATCGGGACAATTTGCACTAAATAATTAGACTGCCGCCTGGTATTATGATTTCGCACTGCTTTGTTTATACCGTTTCATTGTGGCTGAGACCTATCCTAGTCACCGGCAACACGCATACTGCATGCCATCACCCGTCAAAGAAACCCTTACAGTACCGTGCAGACTCAGGCCAATCGCAGTCCCAGGGACCGAGGTCAAGCCCTATTATGATAGTATACTCCTTGTTTGATTATGCTCTTAGTCAGATAGATAAATCGGTCGGTTTATTTCCCCGCCTATTTGAATCAACTGACGACTAAAAAAAAAAAACTTTTCCTACATATTCCTCATGTATGCCCTGATCATCTGCTTGGTCGTAGGCGAGTCTCTTAAAAAGGCCACGGGATCAACGTATGAAGAGCCTACACATAGTGCACCGTCGATTGAACACTACAGTAGCCTGCAAGTTCAACCACAGCGTCACGACGACAACGTCCCCCAGAACTACCCGAAATTGAATCAATTATCCTCCCAAGCCACCCATTCCCATTCCTACCCACATCAGCTAGCTATGCGTTGCAACCAAAACTTGGACTTACAGCCTATATACCATCATGAACTGTCCGCATCATCACATCACATCATCACAATGGGTTCGAATCAAATAGCAAATGGTCCCATAGCTCAGTTGGTTAGAGCGTCGTACTAATATTATAACCCTACCTACCTTACCAGGTACTTAAGGATATAACATTGGTAAATGCGAAGGCCGTGAGTTCAAGCCTCACTGGGACCAATCAGTTAAATTTGTTCGCCTATTCGTTGACAGATTTTTTTCCCGGTGTGGGTGGGGTCCATTGGTAATAGTGAATGTGCTAGCGAAACTTTTGCTGCGTTCGCCTCAACACCGATCTCGGCGCTAGCTACTCAACAAAGTCACCCATTCCTCAGCCCAAGCGAGATCACACAATTCCAAGCTAGCAAGCACATATTCTAGACAGCTATTTTATTTATCCCCCTTTCTAGCTCCGTTCTTCATCATCAGGCTACATAGCGTAGGTATCTCTCCACATCAACTCTATCCCCGCTAGAAGCCTCCAGCTAACTATGTCCATATGTACGTAAGTATGTATGTATAAATAAATGAACTGGGTATCCCCTTAACTTTCCCCATAGGCATTTAATATCTCTTCTTGCCTAGCTTACTACACCCCCGCCCCCGCATTCCTCACCGGGCGGGAGCTACTGCAGCCTCACCCCCTGCCAGCAACACGAAT
>JAPUUL010000493.1:0-17655 GCA_029590625.1 Lasiodiplodia mahajangana
CACGCGTGTAAGTATGTAACAGGGGAGCTACGCCGGATCCAAGGAGGGCCACTAGACATGGCAAGCAAACGGTCGGTTGAGACTCGGTAGCACTTGATTGCCCAAGTGCCAAGTAGTGATTGCCTTGTGCCGCTTGCGAGGGCGTACATGCCACGTGCAAGGACGTGTTTATATATATGAAAACTTGCTCGAATGGCGGGCAGACAGGCAGACACACCATGTTCACATCATCATCATCCAAGCGCCAACGCCCAAACCCCGACATTCAACGCAAATTCAGAGAAAATGGGGCATAGCAGCGACAGAATACTGACGCCGCAGGCAGTCAAGCAGATGATTGCTGAAGGACACGCCATTGTGATTTTCGAGGACGTCGTGCTTCGACTCGACTCGTGGCTCACAAGACACCCTGGAGGACGGCTGGCGATCCTGCATATGGTGGGCAAAGATGCCACCGACGAGATGACAGTGTAATATAATCCAAGTCGCACCCACTTCCCTTCCCGTCTGTCGTAGTGTCCGCATCAAACAAGATGCGAGATGTGAGCGAACCGTCCCCTACATTGCCCTAAGATACTAACGTATCTTCCACTGGAAATGTAGCTACCACTCGGCCGCTACGATGAAAACCATGCGAGCCTTCATGATAGGCCGAAAACCTCCCGGACCATGGACCAACCTAACGCCACCAATTAGAGGAGGCGTATATCACAGAGAGAAAGAGATGGCCGTCGAAGCAGAAACTGCCTGCGACGGTGCGGGAGAGAAAGCGTTTCTAGTGTCCGAACATAGTACTGAGGGTGAAGACACGGCACAGCTGAACATGCCCTGCGTATCCAAGGTTCGATCGCGAACTTCTGCTCATGAAAAGTCACCAAGTCGCGACCCTGTACCGAAAGAGGCTGTCGATGTCCAACAATCGCCGAGCGATTACACAGATTGGGCAGTCCAGCAAGAGATCAATCGAGACCTCCAAGACTACCCTTCCCTAGATCCCACCGTGCAGCTAAGCATCGCTCACAAGTACCGACTCCTGCACCAGAAAATACGCGACCAAGGGTTGTATGATTGCCCTATATCGGAGTATGGCAAAGAACTGGCTAGATATGTGAGCCTATTTACCGCGAGCATGGTGGCATTATACCATGGCTGGTATATGACTTCAGCGGCCTTTTTAGGTCTCTTCTGGGTTCGTTCGAGCGCATTTCCAAGACTCCTCGGCTTCCATTGACCTTCCACGTGTAGCACCAGATTATGTTCACCGCGCACGACGCCGGACACCTCGCCATCACGCACATCTTCGTCATAGATACGCTCATCGGCCTATTCATCGCGGATTTCTGCTGCGGCCTTTCCCTCGGATGGTGGAAGAGCAGCCATAATGTCCATCATCTCATCACAAACCATCCGGTTAGTCCGACAAAGCCCGCGGACGTCAGGTCCCCCTCGCTAACAATGTCGTAGGAACATGATCCAGATATTCAGAATGTGCCGCTCTTTGCAACATGTCCTTCCTTTTTCCGGTCCATTTGTTCCACGTACTACGACAATTTCGTGTTCGTCTGGGACGCCGCAGCCGCTTTCCTAGTTCCGTACCAACAATACACATACTACCCGATCATGGGCGTCGCTCGCTTCAACCTCTACCTCCTCTCCTGGCTGCACGTTCTCTCAGGTAGATCGTCATCGCTGGGTCGCAGCAAGGCATGGTGGATCCGGCCCACCGAGATCGCCTTCATCTGCTGCTACCTGTTTCTGTTCGGATACTGCCTCGTCTGGAAGATACTGCCGACCTGGCCTATCCGCATTGCCTTCGTACTCGTATCACATATCGTCACAATGCCTCTGCACGTCCAGATCACGCTGTCTCACTGGGGGATGTCTACCTCGGCGCTCGGCGAGACGGAATCGTTCGCGCAGCGCCAGCTGCGCACCACGATGGACGTGGACTGTCCGGCATGGCTCGATTTCATCCACGGCGGCCTGCAGTTCCAGGCAGTCCACCATCTGTTCCCGCGGGTCCCGCGGCACAACCTCCGCAAGGTCCAGGTGCTAGTGAGAGAGTTCTGCCGCGACGCGGACATTCCTTACACGATCCTCGGGTTTGCCGATGGGAATCGCAAGGTGCTCGGGCGCTTGGAGGAAGTCAGCGAGCAGCTTAAGAACCTTGTGCAGTGCCAGAAGTACATGGCCGAGACTGGGGAGAGTGGCCTACATTGACCAGAASAYCAGATTCCCTATTTCAGTGTAGACTATCTATTATGTAATCAGTAAGATTTATAGAACTGTAAATAATAATTTTAAACGAAATTCCAAAGCCCACAGACTATTAGTAGGTGTACATACCTGGCTCATAACATGCTGAGTCATATGCCCCAAGTACTCGCACAACTAGTGAGATATCAAAGTAGCGACAAACAAGGCACGTAAAACCGGATTACCTACGCATTTGGAATACGTAAGTTGGAGAGAAAATCGCCGTAGGCTGACTGCACTTCTTATTTATTATATGTTCGGAACGCTCGGAAGCTCTTGTCGTGGCTTATCCGATTTAGGAAGTACCCCGGCACGTATAGCGTCAACATTTTGAACGTCTACTGTCATTGGTCCGTTACGATTGCAGCTGCTTCAGACATGATCGAAGTGTGTATACCAAGAATATCATTCTATTTCCCTCCTGGCCTATTGGTTATTCTTTTTCAGGATAATTACTACCTGAGTTAATGGACGATAAGTCAACGAAGTGGTCATGTAGCCACTAGCTATAATTCTTTCAAATAATTAGGTTAGAAGTTCTGGCTCCTGTCATTAGGCAATAACAATGATCTATAATAATACTATCAGGGCTACTAGATAAGAACTGCGCAGTACGTACGGGCGTATTAGAGCTACGGCGTACGCAAACTCAGGAGATAATGGGACCTGCCTGTAATAGGAGCTAGAATGTGACTAAAGAACTAAAAGGGAGGGATTAAAATCGTTTAGTTATTTGCAGAAAATATATGATCCGTTTAATTATGCTCTGATTATAAAAGTTTGCTGGGTATTAATTGCTTTAAAGCAAATAATATGTATATGTATGATCTCAATATTGTGTACAAATGTTGAAGTGATAGTGTGTTGGCATTTATGACTGGATGTTCTGGCATCAAAGACATCACATTTCCCCCACACCGCATTCTATTATCCAGGTAATAGAATGGAGAAAATTACAATAGCTTACGCGGTGGGAGGAAACAAATAATAACGGCCGTCCAATATGATATATGCCACACCAAGCACCGGCCATGTTCTAGCTAGCCGAATCATAGCCATGGCTATGGAATCTGGTTAAACGTGTGCTACTACAAGACAACTCAACGTTGTATAAGAGAAGCTGTGCTAAAATGTGAAAGGAAATTATTAAAGTAGGTAAGTAGTTTGCTTACCACGTGCCATTGAAGGTTTTGTTCCACTCAAGCACTGTACTTTAACACTTGCTTCATTAAAGTATATCTTTACTAGCGCTCTTATTCTGGGCGTTTAACGTTCTTATTATTTCATTTATTTGAATTTCTCTTTCTATCATGTAGACCCAGGTAAAAAGGATTGCCCTGGCGTCAACACCAGACTGGTACCGTGCTAGTCAGTAAAACCAGCAGGCTTTACATACGGTATATATATCTTGTGTGTGAAGGCGCAAACCTGTGGTGTCTTGTAAGCAACACAACAGTACTATAGCAGAGAAACAGCGATGACATACAGGTAGTCGGATTATTGAATGGCACCTTGGTCCTAAAAGTACTGTTAACTTGACTACTAGCAAGAAAGGACAAAATATCGCGCAGCTAGAAGCCACAGTTCCAGACACAACCTCAAAGGAGACTGCACGCCATACCTCTAGCCAACAAAGGTCTTATATTAGAGACCGCCTTTGTTGCAGGGAGGCCTTTCGAGGGAAACTACCTCCCGAAACCTTCAGCTGTTTTATGAAGATTATCCCTAGAAGTGAGTAGGCTTGACCTTGTGACTACAAATGGGTCTGTATCTCCCTGACCAAAGGGGGGAGGGGAGAAAAGCTATAGACGCTAGAGACACCCTAGAGTATTATTGACTGGATAAGGACTACTGTTCCAAAGCCTATTATATAGGGCTTTGCCATGTATAACAGAATAAAACAGAGTGTACGATCCATTTGCATCAATGGCTTCGGCGATGGACTTTTGAATGGCCTTGATATGCTAGTAGCCACATTCAGTACCTAGATATTTTTGTTTAAACTATTCGAAAAGGTAGCTAACCTTAACTATCAACATCTTGAATTGGAGTCATTTTTTCTATCTCAGTCCTGAAATTCATCTTCAACAAGCTGTGGGGGCGGCTTCGGGAGTTCCGGGTGACTCGCTTCCCAGGCGCTCATGAAGCTCAAGATCTTGTCTTCCTGGCCCGCACCAGCTACCACAACTAGACCAAATCCCCGCCCATTGAAAGGTGCGTATCCCAACGGAACTATTCCAGCTGGATAGCCTGCTGCAGCTGCAATAGTGGCGATTCTGCAGTCCTGTGGCATAGCTAACAGATCAACGTCATGCTCAGAAAATACTTGATCAAACCCTTCTGTTTTAGCCTTGTTCCGCAAAAACAGCTTCGCCTCCTCGTAAGCCTCATCACTAATCCCACCACCATTCAGTGCATCTGTGAGCTGAGCCTGCCCATTCGGAAACTCTATTCTTGTATCAGCAAATGTCTAGGGGTCCTGGGTTATCTCATACCTTTTGGCAGTTCTAAATCAGCGTGTCTCTCGTTAAAGTGAACAAGGTCCTCAACGTTCTTGATCGGTGAATATTTGTAGCCCTTCAAAAACTCCTCGAGACCAGAGGCAAAATCATGGTCCCAAACCTGGTCAATTCCCTCCCTACCTTCGATCTCGAGCTCTTCGCATTGAATCATCGCAACATCTCTGGCAACATTTCCACCCCCTTTCTCGATTAGTCTTGCTGCTTCTAGATACTTTAGTCTCTTTCTCTTGTTAGTTTTAGATCTTATCTTGATATCCATAGACACATAAGTACCTGGTAATCGACCAGATCCGGTATAGGTCTAACCGCGACTGCTGGGGCTTCCCAGAGATATGGGTCAACAAAAGCCACTTTCTGCCCTTCCCACGTTCCTATTAAAGAGCTTGAAAAGTCTTTCTTCATGATGATACCAAGTAGGGAGGCTAGATCAGGCACACTTCGAGCCATCGGACCTAGGCTATCGCTAAAGGGGCTGTAAGGTGATGTGCCCTGCGTGCTAACAGCCCCCACAGTTACTTTCAAACCGTACACAGAATTTCTTCCAGCCGGTTGAATGATTGATCCGTCAGTTTCAGTACCAAGGCTCAAAGGTGCGAAGCCAGCAGCTACACCCGCTGCGGAGCCCGATGAGGAGCTGCAGGGATTCTGACTGAATATTAGGTACAGCTAAGACCTTCCATTGAGTATTAGACTCACTGTGTGACCGAGAAATGTATCACTCTTCACAAAGCCGCCTCTGATATAGGGGCTTTGAGTTTGGCCGCCCACTGCGGACCAGCCTCCGGGGATAAAATAACCCTTCTTCCCAGCCCACTCCTACCAATATTTATGAGAAAAATATCCAATACGCTCCGTGTGTTGGGAGGGCATCTCACTGATAAGTTTGCTTTGCCGAGGATGATCATTCCAGCTGCAAGAATGTATTCGACGACGTCGGCGTTTGCAACCACCTTGGCGCCTTTTAAGGCGAAAGAGCCGCAGGTGGTATCCATTCCAAGAGAAGACTCAGTCATGATGTTGTCTTTGACCAAGATGGGGATCCCGTGAAGGGGCCCACGCAAACGGCCACCCGAGCGTTCTTCGTCGAGCTGCGTGGCGCGAGCCATGAGTTGGTCGTACGGCGCTACGGATATCATGGCATTCAACTTGGCCCCCCTATGGTTATGGCGATCGATTTGGTCGAGGTACAGCCTAACAATCTCAACGCTGGTAAGACTGCCATCTTTTAGGAAGCTCTGCAATTCCTGCGCCGTCGTAGTTAGAACATTCACTACGCTTCTACGGCCCACGTTCTCACAGCTTTTGGAAGACATTGAGAACTTTGATCGCGATAATGACCAAAAGTAACATATGAAATCAGGTCTGACGCAGCAGAAACCCGATGAGGGAAAACACACTACTATTGTGGCTCGACGAAGCTTCTTGTGACGAATTTGACAGGCCGTCGCTCTATTTGTGCCGTTAGAAATGCCCCCGCTCTTAATCAAGGGATTTATCACGCGTGTGGAGTCCTACAAAGTGATATATTATGTTCTCCTGGCCAGCACTGTGGTTATACACATTCCGTGGAGCCATATTTTCTCCGCACGGTGCATAGACGTTCGGTAAAGCTTTTCTTTTTTTGAACCAAGGGTGAAGTGTCACATATATGCCACAACTACCAATAGGAGTCCTATACCAGAGGCCTCCCTAGGGTCAATCGAGACATATTGTAGGAATGTTATTGGAGGAGGCTAGGCCACGAGGCTCCAAGGGCTGTTTCTAGAAGATGGGATGAATAGACTAGACCTTATGAGTACAAATAGGTTAGAACCTTCCTGGGCTAGAGGTATGGATTAATGGACCCTAGAGATGCCTAGAGGATCATTAGCTTAATAGGAACCTCTGTCACCTGAAGCCTCACTATATTGGTGTGGGGGTTGGTGTTGACCAAAACTAACATGGCCCCCTATGGAGGGCCATACGCACATTATCCGCAAACCGTCGCCCCCACCTAGAGCCTCACCTCACAGGCTGATCAGCGGGTAACAGCCCAGATTTTGACGTGGCATGACTGAACCTACGTAGGCCGGGACAGAGCTAGGGGAAGACCCGAGCGTATCAAGGGTTGGGGTTGCCCAGTGCTAGTTACACTAGGTGTAGGATGTGACAGATCCTTTTCATTGTATTATCTCCCCTCTTTTCCAGGCTTCGTTACCCTTAGCTAGTAATCCGTCCGTTGTCACCATCTCGTCGTGATTCGCGATCATTCACTCATCTCCCATATCCCGGACACGACGATGGAGGCAGTGAGCTTAGCAGAGTCTCATGGCTCTACTATCGCCGAGTAGGTATTCCCTAGATAATTAGCCTTAAATGTAAATAGATTGCGGGCACTAAACAGACTGCAGTGACAAAGGAATACTTGTGCAGAAATGGAACGAAGCCTTGGAACAGTGTCGAGCTTCCCTGCATGAATCCGGTCGAGAGACGATCAGCAGTTTTGGGTCGCCAGAAACACTTTTGGAAGATCTAAACCGAAAGAGACAGACACAGCCGGAGACATCTCCCATCGCTCGCACCCTCGCTGANTTTAAAGCCTCAGTTGCAGGCGGTCGAGGAGGCGTCACATTTGCTAGTTTTCGCTATGCGCCCGAGTTCAGTCGAGTTCGGATTGTTCTGGGGTCTCTTGCACTTGGCTATTGAGGTACGCCCCCGCGATGCTACGCATCATATATCGTGTACTGGTGACACTGATGACGAGACGTCAGCTTTCCCTAGATGATGATGCCAAGTGGAAAGAAATGTCAAGGACATTGACGACGATGACGAAGACCTTGCAGCGGTGTGCTGCGTGCAGCGACTTTGTACACAATGACGAGTTTAAAGATAATTTTGTTGCAATATTTATTACTATGATTCAGTTCTGGGCCTCCGCATCTCGATGGATGGGAGAGAATCCGTGTAAGTAATCTATATCACCTAGGTATTGCTTTTTCCAGACTGATACTCTTGCAGTTGTTAAAGGTACTGAGTATTTGAGTAACTCGTTCCAGGAAACTGTGACAGAGATGGAAGATGCTACTAACACAATAGAACGGTGCTATTCATCAAGACTTGCAGGACGGGGACAAACTGTGTTATTTACGAATGACAAGTATGCACTCGGATCAAGTTCAACTGCGACAGAATCATCCATTACTTACCCTCATCGACAACTTCCACACGATAACGTAGAGGAGTTCGTTGGGCGCACAGATGTCTTAGAGAAGATGCACATATTCCTACAGCCGCCAGATGGCCGGAAGACACAGCACTGTGCAATATGGGGGCTCGGTGGAGTGGGTAAATCGCAGTGTGCACTCGCCTATACGAAACGCTACGAAGACGACTATGATGCTATGTTCTGGGTGCGAGCTGAATCTGAGCCTTCATTGAACCAGAGCTTTATTAGTATAGCGATGAATCTTGGATTGGTGCCACCGTCTACAGGGACCTCTCCATCTGCAGCTCGAGACATGGTCCTTCATTGGCTGCAAGATTGCGGTACATTGTCCCTAGCGCCTTGTGTTATAATTTTTGGCGAGAGATAAACTGATCAACCTTCTGTAGGACGGCGATGGTTAATGATCTTCGATAATGTGGAAACGATAGACCTTGCCCTCGAGTCTATGCCAACTTCTCGAGGCTCTATTCTCGTCACCACGCGTTATCCTAATGTAGCCGGCAGTGCGCGTACCTCTCCCGAGCGAGTAATCCACCTCAAAGCTTTAGAGAAGGAGGAGGCTTGGAGCATGTTTTCTAAAATGCTCTTGGGCCAACACAAGCTATGGGAAAGTGAAAGTAGCCTCTCTGATGCAGAGATTGCCGCTGCCCGACGCCTTTTGGAGAAGCTTGGGGGTCTACCGCTAGGAATTAGGCAAATGGCAGCACTCATACGAAAGAAAAGCATGACGGTCGAGGCATTCCTTGAATTGTACGAAACGGAAGCTGGTAACACTAAGAAAATCAAAGGCGGGAAGGATTTCAGGGTAGATCCGGATTACCCCTACGCAGTTGAGACGGTTTGGGCACTATCATTTGACGCTTTAGAAATGTCGCAGCTGGAAAAATCGTCTGAAGCATGCATCCTACTCGCTACGCTAAGCTTCTTATCCCCCGACTCTATTCCAGCGAAACTTTTCACACAGGAGTGCAATGTGGTCAACTTTTGTGGCGACGAAGAACCCATCATGTATAGTCTTCTCCTCTCATCCGAAGGAAAAATTGCTAACCAGAAGCAGGTTCGAGAAGCCAAAACAAGAGCTACTTGATCTCGGTTTGATCGATATGGAAGAAGATAATATATCCACCCACAGACTCGTGCAAACTACCTTTCTCCACCACGTTCATCCAGAAACGCTACAGAAAGCCTTCGGGCTTACATGCTCTTTGCTTAATGCGGCATTTCCCAAGCAGCTCTTTGGTAGACCTTTAATCCCAGAGTGGCCATCTTGCTTACTATATGCAACCCATATTCAAAACATCACAACAAGATTTGAGGAACTGCAGTCCAGACTTACAGCCACAGATGACTTTTTAGAGGTTTTAAGCAACTGTGCTTGGTACTTGCACGAAATTGGAGACTGGTCTGATTCTAGTAAGATGGTGCAAGTGGCTAAGTTTGCATGCCCCAAGGAGAACCTGCGTGTCTTATCGCATCTGGAAAATACTCTTGGCGCCACTTTATTCGAGGCAAATGATCTCGAGAAATGTCGCGAGAGCCTCGAGTCTGCGCTGAATATCAGGCGCACAATCATGGAGGAGGGTGATGAAGATCTTTTGTGCACAATCAATAACTACGCAAACCTTGAAAGTGGGTCTGGTCATCCAGAGAGAGCACTCAGGCTCTACAACGAGGTCCAAAGTATCAGGGAAGGGATGGGCGAAAAGACACAAGTATCTCTAGCTCTAACATACGGAGGGACGGGTCAAGCCCTGGTGCAGTTAGGGAGGTATGAGGAGGCTGAAGACTTCTACAACAAATCATACGCCATCATCGTGAAAGAGTACGGCCCAAAAGGGCACTACGTCGGCCAGTAGGTTTTCAGTAATAGTAGAAGGCGTATTTCGCTAACAAAATCTCCTCACAGTCTTCACTATGTATATGGTAACTTGAAGCTCGCAAAAGGCAATATCGGGGAGGCCTTGAAAGACTATAGGCGCGGATTGGAAATCTATGAGGAGTCTCAGCCAAATCATATGCTTACTGCATGCCTGCTATTCAAGATAGCATGCATTGACATCAAGCAAGGCAGAATTAATGATGCCAGGTGAGATTTTCTCCCGAGTAGAGCTTCACTCAGAATCAATATTTTAAGAGAAATCTAGTGGCTAACTTGACACATGATGGTTAAGGCTACATCTACAGAAAGCAAAGGAAATATCGCAGGTCAATAGATCAGAAGAGAATGTTGCAAGGATAGCACGAAAGCTTTGGCCTCTGATAAAGGACGACATCGATGACACACTAGCTAAAGAAAGTGAAACCTTACGGGTGATGGCAGAGATTTGGGGACGCAAACTTTTGGCGTCCGGGTTAGACATGAGCAATGAAGCGTCCGCTGACAAAGCATTCAATGGACTGCTCTGTTTATTCTTTCGTTGAAGTGATGGGCTGGTATTCCAACGTTGCTTTTCTAAACTCAATGAAGACTGGGTTTAATGGCCCTTGATTCTAACCCTATGGATAGCAAGTAGGTTGCAAACCCTCAGTTTAGCAAGTAGTTAAATGCTGTGATGGGTGAATTCAAAATTGAATCTAAAATATGGTGAAACGGTCCTAGAATATAGCATAATCCATACCCCGGAGACCCGAACACCCTCGAAGCACCTCCTGAGACTTTTTCATAAAGATGAGACCAAGGGGTGGGGAGGGGGGATTATTGTGAATTCTGAAGAAGATTCCACGGGCCTTCCTTGACCTTCTTACCAGGAAAAGCCTTAGGCCACGACTAAGCTATTTACAAAAGAAAGGTTCGACGCAGTCCTGCTCAGCTAATCAATCTATTACCCTTGTGATCTTACTACCCGCGTGATCTCAATGGATGTATGAAGGTAAATTAAGCATGGGGATGTGCTGCCATCTGTGAAGCATATAGGTCAGTTATAGTACTTGAGTCAAATTCTGTTGCAATCCTCTATACAAGAGTTAAGCTTGTAAAGGGGGAGATTCATCTCTAAGGGAAGGGCGTCATAAAAGTGGCTCGTATATGTGATGCTGATCCAAACCCTAGTTTGATTCTCGAGAATAAATTACTGAGGTAACTAAGCACACAAGCTGTTAAAGTAAAGTTTAATTAATTCAAGCCTAAGGCACCTATTTACCAATTACATTAATTACAATCTAACTCCTTCATACCATTTAGTTAACAGACTATGTTAATATTGAATGATCTGTTGAAAGAGTGGAACAGCTACTAAGATCAGAAATTTCCCAGATCATGTGACTTATATCAAGTGCAAAGGCTCAAGACCAGACATTTGTGTTTACATGGCATGGCTTTCTGTGCCTACACCCCTTGCCCACCACCCTCTTGGCTCGTGCACGGGTGGCTTGGTTACATTGTTCCTCTGGCAACGTTAGTGAATGCTAGACCTATGTAACTATCTACTTAACACTGGGCATAGCACCCCTACCTCAGTTCTTCAACCTCAGGTATCGGCTCTCAGAAACAGGATGTTGGAGGGAGGGCTGTATAGTAATTCGCACGGAGTTCTCAATATCATCTGTCTGTTTGATAGACTACTGGCTATATCAGAAGGTTTCATAGAGCTATCCACAGTGTAGATTATTAGGTATTCAGCAGAACCATTGATGAAAGTTCTATTAATAACATGGCCACCAAGTACCCACATCGAACAACCACATCTCTGCTGAGGAAGAGTTGAAATCAAGGTCACAGATTGCCGATATAGTTAATGCAGCACTCTATCGAGGAGTGTTTGTTTCAACTTCTGCCTCGCGATAAACTCATATGAGTCAGGTCATGCAGGAACTTGATGCTGCCAATCTCCTGAAGGGAAATCTTCATTTGTTAACTGATATACGTGGTAGGGGGGATTTATGATTGGCTATCTTATCAAATCAATACTTTCCATGATATTTGCCTGCCAACCGGACGAACCTTTGGTTGAAGCGCAACTATCAGCAAGTTCTGATACCTGCCACAGAATTAATTCTATAAAGGTATGTCACCCTCTCCTCGCCTTTCTCCACATAATTCTCCCCGTAACTTATACCCACGCCTCCAGAAACAGTCTCTCGAGCAACGGCCTCTTAAGAAGATACTTCATAGGTAAAGCTATCCCTCTCTCTCTCTCTTCCTCTCTTCTCTCTTCATAACTTCTACAACTCTTTTCCTGAGAGTTAACACATAAAGATCCTTCTTCAACCATCCACTTCCTCCACAAGTCCTTAGCACATATTCAATACTCCATCAAAGTAGGTGATGCTTCTCTCCACCTACCTCTCCCTCTCCTCCTCCCACTTCTCTCTCTTTTTGCCTTCTCTTAACTCTCTACATTTCTATCACTCTCTCCACAGCCTCTATAACTGTTGTTCTGAATTTAATAGGCAGAGATCTCTCAACCATCTTCATAATACCGACCGGCGGATCGATCATTTATATCTGTAGGCCCAGCTTATTTCTTCCACCATCTCTCCTAACCTCTCTCCGTATCTTCTACAACTCTTCTTTCCCCACGGTTAACCCGCAGAGATCTCCCACATATCTTCCTCCCAAATATCCGATACCAGATCCAACCTTTTATCTGTGGGCCATCATTCTCTCCTCCCCTCCTCTCCCTGTTACTTCTTCGGTTCTCTGTATCGGAAGTTCACAAGCAGCAAACCCTAATCATCGACCTTGCATCTCATTAAATTTTTGCGCTTTTCCATCGACTCCCATCAAAAGCTAACCACGGGATCTATTAAGCATCACCTCCATATTACCCAAGCAGTCACCATCATCTTATCATCAGGACAGACAATATTTAGCTTCATCCCTCCGACTTGCTACAGAGAGGGTTTAGTCTGGAAACCGCACAACAACCTGCTACATGATCAACAGACAAAGCGAGATGTCTCCCTTCACGGAGGACTCAGTCAAAGAATACTGGGACGACACGGTAAAACAATTAGATGCGCACACAGAGACCCGCACCATCAAGCTATCACTTCGCGTTTTCCACAAGCTGGGAATCCATGGACAGAATTACTTCAAGCACGGAGCCAGGTAAGATTTTTCTGCTTCTTCTGATCATATAAAATATTATTATAAGCCAACTATAACCTGCCTATCACTATTTCCCTTGTTACATGACACCACGCAGTTAGCTATCATGTAATATTTCGCGTGAAGACCGCTTTGTTGATCCTTTGACATGCAGTTTGGCCCTGAACGGTCCCGCCGAGTTCTATGCAGACGGCTCTGATCCCGATCGAGTGTATCTCGGCATTGGTGATGAACTTATTCGCCAGTATCACTTCACAGTAGCCCATAGCCACGGATGCTCAATGCCTGTGATGGTTCCACCACCAGTCCCCATGACACCAAGGCCTCAACATATCACAAACTTCCCACTTGCCCAAGCCCGGCTTCCGATGCCATACCAAGGGTTCAACTACCAAACACCTCCTCAGGCACCGCGATACCCGATGCAGTCTCCGGGGCTAATGCTCATGATGTCGCCCACACCGGGTTCCTTGTCAGCCCAGAAGCGAAACGTCAATGGGCAGCCTATTCAGAACAACCTCCCCCCAACCCCACAGTCACTGGGACCTGTCAATAACGCACAAGACGATGAGGATGAGGAGGTCAATGAGGAGAACCACGTCAAGAGGCCTCCCAATGCCTTCATGTTCTTCCGTCAAGAACAAGCCCCTATTGTGGCAAGAGAGAATCCCGGCGTTCATAACGGCGCGATTTGTAAGTATCACCACTGGTCCCGCTATATCTGATTACATCTAGATACTAACCATCCACGCGTGTAGCAAAACTTGTTAGCGCTAAATGGCGTAGCCTATCAAGACAGCAGCAACAGCCCTGGTACGACAAACAGGCCGAGGCTGCAGAGGAGCACAAACGCCTACACCCTGGCTGGAAATTCACCCCCGGCCAAAAGAAGGGCAAGCGGCCTGCCAAACGTGCTAGACCGAATGCTCAACAACCTCAACAACAATTCCCACAGCCACATTATCCAGGGCTTCTGTGGCTGCCAGGACAACAACAACCATCAGAGCAACCGCAACCTCTAGGACAACCCGCGGGTCTAATGGCCCCACGGGCTTTCGATGCCGGTTCCTCACAAAACTGGGAAAATGACAACGTCCCCAAATACAATTTCTCTCAGGCTCAAGAGGCTGCTGCAAATCACGCGGGATTGGGCGCTAGCGGCAGCGCCGATTACAATCCTATCATTCAACCAGAGTTGAACTACATGGAGCAAGATCATTACTCATACAATCCATTCCCCGCCGATCTAGAGATGTCGGTCGGTGACAAGATGAAGGGTGTTGAGGGGCAATTGCAAAATATCAACACCACCAACAACAACAACAATGCGGAAAACTCCTTTCTGTTGGACATGAACAAACAGGGCCTAGTGCCACACCAGGGCGTCGCAGCAGCTGAGGATGGAGAGCTAAGCCAGGAGGTCTTGGCGGAGTTGGAAAGGTCTTTCTTGGATCTAGATTCCAACTAATTAGCTTCACTACTCTTTCAGGGGGGGCAGTCTGGGATTGCTTCATTTGTATCTGGGTCGGTGCATAGCGTGATATGAGGCACGAGGGTTTGGGGTTGGGTCGGTGCACAGCGCAGGCGTAATTGAGGTTGGGGTTGTCTTCATTTTCACACAATGTTTAGACAGGATTTGTCGTCATGATACCCAGAATGGGGGATGGCTAAATGGTTGGGCTCATGGCTTTCGCTGCACATAATGGGCTACCAGATGGATGGAGTTGGGGGATCCTTTTCATGGTTAGATACCCAAAGGCGGCGCAACAGGCAATACATTGATACACTTATTTTTGTTCGGTGACAACTTTTGCATCTGTGCACAGTATGATCTTAAGCATTGTCTTAAGTTCCGTACCAATAATGGTTTCACTATTCATTATCTACTTGGTCAGTGTGCAATATACATTGTACCATATATATTAACCATTGCTAACAACCCATTGTTCATTCTCTAGTTTCTATTGTCTATTAGAGGATTTTTGCATGGCTTAAACCGCGAAGCCACTGCTAGTCACCTCACAATAGATATATATCCCCACATATGAGTTGAATTAAACCCCGGTGAAGTGCGCAGTGGCCATTGCCAGCTGGGGAGACCATCGTGAAACTTCAGAGGTAGACTCCTACAGGGCATAGAGGGTTGAACAAGGAGGTTACTCTTGTATATTAGTAGGGTAGTAGCAAGGGATAACATTTCACGAATGACAACAGCAAGAGTCTACCTAGCATGAATCATAACTGTTAGGAATATCGTAGACCCAGTCTAAACAAACTGTCTGGTAAAAAGTTAAATAAAAACTATGCGCCACCCCCTATATAGTTCAGCCACTTGTGGCTAGACTAAATCTTTAAAGGCACATAAACACACAATGAAGGTTAAGATCAACAGCCATTAAACTGTGAATTATATGCAAACCATTACTCTTTCCTGTCTCAAAGTATTATTTTGGACTAACACAGATTTTCCCAAAAGAAAAAAAAAACACAATAAGCACTCCCTATTTACAAGCACTATGGTGCTTGTTTAGCAACCAAACATAAAAGTCCTCTCCTTTTTTATCCAGGATTTAAATGCCAGGGATGTCCATGTTGAATCGGGAGCCGATTTAAAAGTCAAGACAGCTCGTAGCGGTATTTTAAGCAGATCATGTTATTGAGAACCGGCAGTGGACAGCTCGATTACACTGCAAAAGGTCCCCGGTCCTTTTTTTTAGTTTTTCAATCCTGCCAAGGAGTCTGAGTTGAAGTGTAAGAAACAAGGAGTTAAATTGTTCTTATTCCAACTAAATTTGTTTGCTGTGAATAAGTTTATAAACTGCCACCCCCCAATATGCCCTCCCCCTTTCTAGGTGCAGATGTTGTTGATAGCTGGTGATGATATCACATCCCCGCTACTATTCGGCGGGAATAAAGGGCGGAGGACTTGGGGGAACGATGACCGTTCGCTCCTGAGTTCTGCACATGACTTTTGTCAGCCACCCTCATGGTTCTTAGGTTTTCATGTGGCTGGTGCCTCCGAGGAGTAATACGACTGAGGAAAGTGACCGAGCGCGAGCCTAAATCGCCTCGATTATGCCATTTACGGGTTAATAAATGTTATTATGTTTTAATTGTTGTTTTCGCAAGTTCTCATGGCCAACTATATTTTTAAGCAAGAAAGACTGTGATGTGTATATAAAAACACTCCTTAAGTTAATTTTAGTTAGACTTGATCAAAATGAGATTCAATTTCCAAATTGACGCCCTTCGTATGGACAACCTTGACCGGAATGCTACCCCAATGTATGTAGATAAACCTATCAGCAGACCTAAAGTCTAGTAAAGGCACCACCGGAATTTAGCAGGAGATACTAAAGAATAGTGTTATAATTTAGGTATACAAAGGACAAGATAAACTACCGCATTTCTACCTAGTGCCTATCCTATGTCAACAGGGGGGGAAATTGACCAACAAGAAGCTGCCTCAAGGAATATACTACGTAGTCTTCAGATTCATCTTTATCTCTACGTCTAAATGACGGTAAATCAACTCACTCAGCTTAGGTTAAAGCTGAATTGGGCATTCTAGACACAGGCCAGACCCCTATTCTGGGCTCTTCACCAACCAGAATCTTAAAGAGTTACCAAATGATGCCCTAATCCCGGGCTACGCTACTCGTCCCGAGGCAGTCTCTAGGCGATTACTCGGCCAGGCTCACGACACTAGCCCTATCTGCGAAAACGGAAGACCGAGAACCATTAGTAAGAAGGCGATAGGCTTAGACATACACTATCATAGATGTTTCACTGGTCGTCATTGTTTCAGTGTAGTGCAAGGATTGGAAAACTATGACTCAGGCAGCCGTCGGTTTCTTTGATGAAAGCCAGTCGATGAGTTCAGTTCTTGTGACTCTGCGAGTACCCGCGCGCGCATACTATTAGTTATGATAGTCATAGCGAAAATCCAATGACAGCTAAACCACAAGTTGACGCTTATTCGAAGGAAAATCGGTAGACTTCAGTGGACTTGTTCGCTCAGCAGGCTGACTTCCACTTCATCATAGGTCATTCCAAAATCTGTACAGGTGTAATTCCCCATGTGATCATCCAAGGTTACCTGTGTAGGATCCTTTATCGTCTAACTACTAGCACTTGCGCATTTAGCGGCTTATAGCCGCTTCGGAGATATCGCCCAGCTAAGCCCACATAAGCGTATCAGCCCAACCTAACCTCCATTCATAATAAGCTCGAAATCTCCGTGGGCAGTCAATTCTCGGACTTAGTTTCCCCCATAACACCAGTAGTACCTATGTCATGGCGCCGCCATGAGACTCCACGCTGTTACCCATAATATCGGCTTTGGCGAAGGCAACTAACTGGAGACCCTAAAATATTTGGACTCTCGTGTGTTTCAACCCCGACGGACCAAAAAGACATGCCGAGATCAAGCATCACCTCCACCCCTAATACGCCAAGTCACATCAGCGAGGGAATCGTCAAGACATATAAACGTCGCCCGCGTAAGCCGATAAGCTGCGAGCCTTGTCGGCATTCCAAGCTACGATGTGATCGCCAGAAGCCGTGCGTCTCATGTATACGTCGGAAATGTGTCGATTCGTGCGTGTATGAGCGGCCGTCCG
>JAPUUL010000494.1:0-17631 GCA_029590625.1 Lasiodiplodia mahajangana
CGTAGTTCTGGGGATGCTTAATGACGATGATAATGATAATGAACCTGGACTTGGAGTGGTAGAACGTTGTAGTTCAGAGTGTGCCGTCGCCGCGCCTAAGGCTGCGAGCGCAATCGTGCTCTGGGCGAGATGCCCGATTTTAAAAGACGACGGGACTGCCGGTCGTCTTATCTGCCCTACTGCATCATCTGCCCCTGGAAGGGAAAGCGAGGAGAGCGCGGCCGGCGGCAGGTCGAGGCGCGCCCATATCTCCTTAACAACATTGAGAGGCGTGAATGACCTCCGGTCAATCATGATAACCTTGAGAAATAGCGTGCCCAGGCAAGTCAAATTGGTGTGTTGTGCTGTACGAGCCTGTTTCCCGAGGGTAGAAAGGTACTCCACAGGGTCCGTCGGTTTAGTTATTGATTCATTGGGAGCATGCCTCGTGTGTCTGAATCTCCGGTCCGAACGCTTCTTTAAAAGGGAAACTATAGATCCTTGATCGAAAGTCTTAGGACTGGTATCATCTTTTAGGTAGATAAATGGACCCTGAGGAACTACGTGAGTATTAATAAACTAAATTTCCACGGCCGGACCTCGTCATCTAGGTTCGCCGTTGCAAGCCGCACCCTCCCAGGCGGACCGGACTCGGATCGGAGGCGAAAGAAAACAGCACCCGACTAGTCGGCGGCCGTTTAGTCCTCGCTTCATTTTATTCAGCCTGGTGCCACGCATCTAGATTCACTGTGCCTTGGGGCGTATTTGTGGGCTGGATTACTGGGTGACAGTGTCAATGGATGGGCACTGACTGCTTTTGATTGTGCTCTGCTGCTAATACATACCTTGAGCAACGCACAAGGACAAATCTTCTCCACCGACCCATGAACAAATACAAGCCAAGGCGCTGTCTAATGATATGCTGGTGTACAATATACATCAACTCCCGTCGCTATGCAAATTTAATATTGATACAAGTTGGGAAATATTGCCGGACTCCCCAGCCCCCCTTGAAGCCCCAACCTTGCCTATTTTAATCTTTGCAAGTACTGAAGAGCTTGTTGCTGTTCGTTCCTGAGAGAGCGTTAGCTATAGAGCGCCGAGGTGGAGGGTTTGAGCCAGCCTTACTCGGTGAATCCAAGAAGACTCTTAAGCACCGGGATCAAGTGTACCCGCGTTTTATCCTCTTTGGCCCCAAGGAATTGTAGGAAAATATTCTTGAGGTACGCCACATCAGCTCCACTAAGCTGGGACCGCATGCCTTGAAGTTCCTTATTTGCTCTTTCGTATCGGCTCTGACTTTCTTCGAGGAGCTTCCTTAAATCGGCCATTTGCTTCTCCATGTTACGGGCCTGCTGCTCGGATGCATCTAGGGCTGAACGCAGATTCAAGACGGCAGACCTCATTTCTTGAGCCTCGGCTATAGCATTCTCCTCGTTTCGCTCTAATTCCTCCCACCGTTGACGTGATTCCTTCAGGCGTGTTTCAAATTCGTCCTTGCCGTTGCGACAACGCTCGACTTGACTTTCTAGTTCATGCACCTGGATTTTAAACACCTCGACCTCACGAGAGCGATTTCGAGCGAGGGATGAGTACTTGTCCTCGAATTGGTCGCGATCTTCAATCGCTGTCTCCATTCGAGACCTCATATCTCGGACCTTAGCATCTGCTTGCTCCCTTGCATCTGCTAGCATTCGGCGCATCGTCTCCGCCTCCCGTGTTCTCTCCGTAAGGTGCCTTTGCACCTCATCTCGTTCTTCTTCCAGGCTCGCGACTTGACTCTTGGCTTCTTTGATCTGCGTGGATACCTCCAAAGCTTCATCGCGCATTGACGCTATCAGCTTCTGAGCGTTATCATACTGTTGGGTCTTTAAGTCGACGGCTTCGTTGGCAAGGTTCTTCTCTTTCTGCAACTGCGCAACCTCCTCCTCGAGTTGCTTAACCTTTGGTTGCAGGCTAGACAACTCAGCCCGCACTGTCTCGAGCTCGTGACTTGTCTTTTTCGACTCACTCATGCTTTCAGCCTTCTCGCGTTCAAGACGCTGATTATCGCGTTGAAGTTTTCGCTTCTCGTCCGCCCACGTGACCCCCCGGGCATTGACTGTAGATACCTGGTCTTTTAGTGACTTTATTTCGGACACGTAGTCGGAGGACTGGCGCTTGAGACGGGCTGTCTCATTCTTTAGTTCCTTTTCTCGTTTGCCAAGGGCGCGTATCTCATTTTCCTTGGACGCAAGCTCCTCTCGTGCAACTTTCAAGTCCGCAGAGTCTTGCCTAAGGCTCTTGAGCTCGACTTGAGCTTTAGCTATCACTTCTTTCAAAGTAGTAAGCTCCTTAAATCTGTCCTGAGAGATTTTCTCTAAGGCGACTGCGTTAGATTTTAAGGTTTCTATCTCAACTGAGGAGGACTCGAGTTCCTTTTCCAGTTTAGAAATAAGGGACTTGAGGGCGGCGCTGTCGTTTTCGGCTTCTTTAAGTTTATTCTTTGCCTCGATATTATCGTGGCCCATAGCGGCGATACTCTCCTCAAGCGTTTCTATCTCCTCGCGGAGGCCCTCCTCAGTCTTTCTCTGTTTAGCTAATTGGTCAATCCGTGAGTCCTTCTCGGCGATCTCAGCCTTGAGTTTAGAGACCTCGGCCTTCAGGGCTTCGGTCTGAGGGCTTTCGAGGGGAGAAGTCAGTGGGGTTTCTATCGCTTTGGCCTTCTTCCTCATGTTCTTTTTACTCAGAGGGGTCAACGTCTCAGTTGCCTTCAATCTTGACTCGAGCTCTGCGACTTTCTTCTTATACCCTTCAATTTCAGCGGATAAACTAGTTGTTGACTTTGACATCCGACCCAGCTTTGTAGAGAGGTCGTCGCGCTCGGTACTATATTTCTTGTTCAAAACCTCCAAATTTTCAATTTGGGTTTTCTTTTCTTCAAGTGTAGAAGCATGAACGGATCGTTCTTTCTCCGCTCTCGTCTCCCAATCTGCGAGTTGATTTAATCGTTGATCTAGCAAGTCCTTGAGCGACTTTATTTCGGCGTCTCGGGTATCTGGTTCGGGAGATTTCTTTGCAACGGCCAACTCTTCCTTAAGGGCGTTAATTTCGGATGTTAATCTTATCATTTGCTCGTCAGTTGAACCCAGCTCGGCGTCTACTTTCCGAATCTCGTCATCGTAAGAGAACATATCCTCCCCTTCGTCTCCCTTGCTGTCATCTGGTTTGGTGACATCTTTGTCTGCCTGTGCAGTTTTCAAAACTGATATTTCGTCCTTCAAGGCGGCAAGCTCTTTTTCGGATGTCTCTGATTTCTGATTCAGGGCATCGTTCTGGACGGAGAGAATTTTCAACTGTTCTGCCATCAAACTGGTTTTCTGGTTTGTCTGGTTTAGAAACTCGACAAAGGCAGCAGGATCCTTGATGCTACTCAATGGTGTGTTCTCTCGGAGCGCACGTTCAAAGGGGTCGATGCGCGAGTGCGCTATCCGATAGGAACGAAGAAGCTCTACAGTAGACACGTGTTAGTCAAAGGCATAAGGCCACAACATGTTCAAGTCGTCCCTTACCCGGATATCGTCCCCTCCCACGCAAGCGTCGCCCCCGCTTCAAATTGGAGTGGTGGTAATGTAGGCGGAAACGTGTCTCCCGTGCCTAGCTTCACAAAACAAGACAAAGGAAAGGGGAAGGCTGTCGAATCCGGCCCTAACTGGGGAGATGCCNACATTGGCACAGAGCTCTGGGGGGTATTGGGGTACCAAGGAGGGCCAGGCGGATATCGCAAAAGGGGCAAGCAAGGGGAATCAGGGGCAGGGCAAGAACGAGTCATGGTGGTAATGAGTTCTTGTTGCCATCACGTTGTTTTGGTGGAAGATTGAGGGACTGCGGCGCCCATATTCGCTCGTTTTAGGATTGTTGCTCCGTAGTCTCTTTTTTGTTGATTATGGCATGTCGAGTTTGAGCCCCCCATGCTCGTAAATGATATCCTATACAGTAATAGACATGTTTTAAACAGATTAATATCCTCGATTTTCCACATTGGCCCTAACTCAACAAGTATGGTTAAACCAGACAGTATTGCGTATACTTTTGTAAAAGGCGCCTTATCAGACTCGTGTAGTATTAGGTTGACAAACGAGACCCAAAAAAAGCCGCTGCCATGTTGAACAGATTACCAAAGGGAACTGATTATCACGAGCATTCTCATTCTATTAGGGCTTAATTAAGCCACGGCGATGTTACCCTGATAACACAACACGCCTGCAGTGGAAACGGGATGGTATAGTTACCGGAAGCATTGGAGCGCGAAGAGGACTTGAGCCCGTTGGCTATCACGCTTAATACGTACGTTGCTAATGGGATAATATTTCTTCGCTAGGATCTCCGTCTTTAGCCGACGCATCTACTTAACGAATTCGACACGATATGATTATGGTGTCACTAAAGTACCTACATACTGATATCGAGTTAATTTTGAACGACGTCCAATTACGGTAGTCAAAAACCGGCTAAAATTCGGGCCGTCAAGCTTACAGCGATATAAATCATAGAGAGCGGGGATTAAGTATAGTTCAGCTGTAATAGTGTAGTGGTTATCATTCTAGCCTTCCAAGCTTGAGACCGGCGTTCGATTCGCCGTTACAGCATTTAACTTGCATTTTTTGCTATTTCTTTTTCCCATTGTAACTTCCGGTCTTGCCGTTGTTCTATATTTTTCTCGTAGGCCGACAATTGTTTCTGGAAAGTTCGCCGTCGTCTCTCTTGCTCGTAGTTTTGTGTCAGTAACTCGCAATCTCTTGTTCAACTGAGTTCGACTTTTAAGACCTAACTATAGTAGTAGTTATAAGTATATGCTTAATTCCTTTTTTCTTTCTGAATCTACTGAGCAACAAGATCTAACGTCAGGAAGCTCCCGGTGAGAGAAAATTACCAGGGAGAAGCTATTAAAAGTATTCGGTTAAAGTTAGTACTTAATATGATACTTATTCTAAATATACGAAACTGCCGTGATTTGTTCTTAATCTATGTATTCAGGGGTACATCTGGCGTGCCCCGTACGGTACTAGACACTAATTCGATTTCGATTCATAGGATTGAGAGGCGAATGATATTTCCTATCTGAAGACTACCAGCTAGAATAACTACAGTTGCCCAGCCCCAGCCGGGCGGTCCGAGCCCAGAATCTCAACGAAAATACATAACGACGTCAATACGAAGCCTTTTGTTTGCGCTAGTCTGCCACCTTGGATCTGGGGCACGGGAAGACCAAAGTGATTGGGAAATGAAGGTAAAGCGAGAAAAGCCCGCATAGACAAAAATGGAGCTAAAGGCCCCTGCATAATACCTGACTGAATGGTGTAACAATTTCCATGTTCCATTCTTACTCTTCATCGGAAGAGTCCTCCTCGGCTTCCTCAAGCCACTTAAGGAACGGCTCGGCGGCACGGCGGATCTTCTTAGAAGTTGGGAGATCGACATACTTCTTGCTCGCCTTGGTACCCCACTTTGTCACAGTTTCCTCGCTGACGAGATCCTTGTCGTATAGCTGGTGAAGGATCTTGACAATCTTGTCACTTGTCATGAGCTCGGGGTGGTCCTTGCTGAGGGTCGCTAGGAGGCGCTCAACACCACCGAGCAGAGCCTTCTCGTGACGCTCGGACGTGACCATCTAGTACGGGTTAGCTCGGCCACTTGTAATGTATGGATTGTGTCTAGGACCTACCTGTTTGAGCATTCCAGCACGCTTGGGGATCTGCGTAATGATGTTCTCGTCGAAGAGGGTTTGCACAAGGACTAGCACGGTCTTGTGCTTACCCTCGATGCCGAACTCCTTAGCTTTGATATAAACCTGAATATCATCGACTTTGTTAATACTACCAGCCTTTGTAGCCTCCTCCTGAATCCAGTCACCCAGCGCATCATAGACGGTGTTGCCACCGCCTTCTCCATCTTCATCCTCTTCATCGCCACCACCACCAAGAGCGAGTTTCTGACGAAACTGGTCTGGGAGCTGGTTTTGACGGGCTTTGACCGCCTTTTCGGACATGTCGACGGCCCACTCGTCGTCGTTCACTTCGACGGGAGCGTCAATACCTTGAGCATCGGCCGTGATCTTACGAGTGAACTCGTCATCACTACCGGCGCCGTTCTCCTCGTTGTCATCGTTCTCGTTGGAGGCGTTCTCGGAATTCTCTCCACCGCTTCCATTTCCATTGCCATTGCCGTTCTGTTGGGCCTGCTGCTTAGCCTTGCGGGCGGCTTTGCGCTCGGCCTTGTCTTTCTTGCCGCCTTTCTTGGGCTGGTTCTTGAGGATGAAGCCACTGAGCTTGTGACGAAGGTCTACATCGGTGCGTTGGCCACAGGCCTTGCAGTCAAGCACAATGTGACCATCCTTGATGACAACATCGGTCTCAGGGTTCTTGCACTTCTTGCAAAGAACAAACTTGTTGATGAAACCATCTAGATAGTCCTGTAGCTTGGGAGCGTCATGACTACCGTTGATGATCCAGCGGTCGTCGGCTGGATCGATGTTGGTCTGGGCACCAAGCTCGAATCCGAAGTACTTGATGACATATGAGCCAGGGCGGGCAAGAGAGGCAGCGACGCTGCTCAGGTTGACAACAACCGTCTTGATGCCGTTACCTTTGCCCTCGATCTTGGTCTGGATTCTTTCCATCTTGTAGCGATAGAAGGCGTCGGTGACGTCGCGGCGAACGTTGATGAGAGCCATTTTGACGGTATTAGTACGTACGGCGGAGGCTATTTGGGAGTATTGGCAATATTGGGAATGCTGGTGATATTAATGGTCGGAGAGGACGAGTCTCTTTTGAGATTAGACACACGAGACAGGCGGTATAGTCATTCGTGAGCGTTGGCGAGAAAGGCAAGAGAGGGCGAAGAGAGCCAGGAGGTTAATTATGCGAAGGGTTCCAAATGGTGGACATAGGGGTGACTGGGGAACAGCTGTGAGCGTTGGAAGGCATTAACTTAGGCGATGTTATCGCGAATCGGCTCAGCCAACTGAACTGATGCCCGGATTACAAAGTTTCCGAGGTATACGAAGCGATTGCCGCGTGAGAGGGGCAAGGTGTCTAGACACAGCGTTCTTGTCGTGCTGATACATAAACAACAAGTGTATGGTGAGCCCTTCTATGTGGGTGTGTGCAAATCCGACGAGACGGGAATACTGTCGAGGAAGTAGAATAGCGGATCGTCACCACGAGAGCGATAGCCTGTCGAGAGGACTGACGGGGCNGGGGAGCGTGGATGAGCGGGCTAGGCGGTTGGTGGTGTTTTTGTGTCTAGGTGTCTCTAGGACTGCAGTGTTGATGCTTGGTTTGCCAGACGACGGCCTGGGAGAGTCGTCTAAACAAATATGATTGTGAACAACGGACAAAGGCCGCGTATTCCGAGCGTGTGGGAAAAAATAGAAGAACAGGTGTGCGAACACTGAGATGTTGTGTGCGAAGAGTGGATTTGGTGTTTTTGGGGGGGGATGATAAGATTGTGGTTGTGATGGGGAAGAGAGAAGACTGGAAAAGTTAGAAGAACAGAAAGCGGAGCATTTGAGGAGGGCCGCGAGGAAGAAACAACGGGGCGATGGGGCTGACTTGGTAAGAATGATGGATGGGCAGCCAATAGGAACACGCGGGCCACCTGCTCCTCACTGTGGCCTCGCTTTTAGATGCCGCTACGGCATAGCGACCCTCTAGTGCAACCTTACGTCCTGTTTACCCTGAGTTTACCTCCTGTACCTACCTAGAACGCACCTACTAGAAGGTTGCCTCTAGCGCCTCTAGGGCACCTACATAAACGCCTGGCCAAACCGCACAGGTGGCAAGCTAGGTGTGGCCCTGTGAAAAATTTCTGGTGGGGATCAAGCACCTATTGGCTCTTTAGCTAAGGGATTGGGGAGGGGCAAATGCAGTGGCCAGTTGCAGCGACTCTACCAACCAACGCCTACTATGAACCATGGACTAGAACCAAGCAGTGGTTGAGCATCACTCGGAGCCGTGTTCGGAAATCCGGAAACAAATAATAAAGTTGCTGCACTACCGCGGATAGGGCGGCTGATAAAACCAATTTCTTCTTTATTCTGAACCCAATATGCCTTAGTGCAAACTGGTACCGAAAAAAAGTGATCCTCTAGACAAAGGGAGGTAGAAGAACGCCTGCCGCGAGTTAGGTTTCAAGGGCTGTGCGTATATGATGTATCCTGTATTGCAGGTACACACTGTAAACTGGTTACACCTAATTTAGGCTTTGCTGCCTGGAACTAGGCAAGTATGTACATGACAGGTAGATCATATTTATAAAGTTAACCTCTCATCGCCGAAGTAAAAGGATATATGATTTGGATATTTACCTGGGAAAGCCGTGTTCTAAGCTCCGACATTACGCCGTAGTCATTTTGTTTATTTGGGTTTGCACAGCTTCAGGTGCAGCTCATCATATTTCGGTTTTGCAACCATCTAGAACGAAAATGGTCCTTTTCGGATTGAAATACCAATTGTGACCACTGGTGATGATCCAATTAGGACCGTCATGCAATGCCAAGAATATACAATATCTTAGGACTTAGAAAGTTCGGTAGGAAATTCGACTACCGCTAGCTCTATGCTACCTGACTTGGTCTCACGAGTAGGTGCAGCTAGAGATAAAAGCCACCGACACGCCTGCCTTGAACGCCAGAGTCTCCCGGATTTCCACCTAATCGTGCCCAGGCCTGCCAAAAACCCCCCGATTCTTCGCTCAAGTCTGTACACAAGAATAAAACAAACATAGTAGATAACGCCTCCGCTAATTTGACATCATCTGGAGACTTAACTATGTGATTCCCAAAGCAGGTAGTGGTCAGCCTCTTAAAGACTGTCCGCCCGGCAACGAACCGTCGATGGTTGTCATTACGGTCATCCGTACTGAGGAGCCGATTGCGCAATTACCAAGATGTAGCAATTCTTGAAAAGCCAAGCGCATTCTCATCTTGGGGACTCCAGTGCAATAGCTACCGATACTGCTCCGGCGATAGAGGATCCGTAGATCTGCATCGACAGAGCTGTTTTCCCCGCTAAGACTTGCAATACCCCTAAGATTCATTCTTAGACTGGGGAGGCTCAAGCCCTGCATTCTGGGCCACATTCTTCCACATAGTTAGCTCTCGGTATGCTCGCTCGCATTCTATCTTGAGCTTGTCATTTGAACTACTTAGTTCTTGGATAGCTTGCTCAGTGAGCAGTTTTTCCAAGGTCCACTTCTCGATATTTGATGCTTCGTTCTGCTTCAGTTGGAGGATGTAAGAAACCGCCCGCTGAAGAATGGATCCCTTGTTCTTTTCGCAACCAGGGACGATTTTAGCCAACTCATTGATGCCCTCATTAATCGTCTCACGACGACGACGTTCAACTACAAAATAATAAGCATGACTACTATAGAAGGGTAATTATAGGAGGACTTTACCTTCTTTGTGATTATCTTTTCGTTGCTTATGCCATTCTTCCGAGCCTACTGCAAGCTTTGGATTTGACCTNGGGGGGGAAGGGTGGCAGAACCGGTACAGCACCGTTCTGTTGCGACTGTTGTGACAAATCATTTGCTGATTGTTCTGCTAGAGAATGAGATTGTAGCATGTCATGATGACTAAAGGGCGATTCTTGGTGGACTTCGCTCTCTGCGCTAGTTGGTGTGACAAAGGTTGCGTCGGTTGTTTGTGGGACATGGAGAGTTGGATACATTGTGCCTAAAGCAGCAGCCGCCGTACTTGACGCATTGGCGGGATCAGATACCTCGTGATGCTCGGCTGTGGCTTGCTGGAGGGCAACGAAATCAGCAGTAGTCGCAGCTTGGGCGGCTGCTTGAGCAGCTTCCACAGCACTTTCAACATATGCCGCGGATGGATCCGGAGTGTTGGACATGGCGGCTGCAGGAACAGAGCGTTTTGAGCGTCTTGAATCCGGTGAGGAATCAGGGCCACTTCGTTTCCGCTTCTGACTAGGACTTGAAGGAGCTGAAGTGCCATAATCATTATGGTGATCTGCGATAGCAGATTCTGCCATAGCTGTAAGATGTTCACGATTGAGGCGTGTGAGAGGATCGAGGAGCGCAGCCTCCCCCTGTGAGTATCCATTGGTCTCCATGGCGGCCTAGTTGAAGATAGGTTTGTAACTATACGGCGCCACCTCCCGTGGCCAGTCCTGGAGAAAACAGTGGTCTAACAAGTTGCGATGGAAATCACGTTGTTGTGAAGCCTGCTGATGTCAGTATTGGAAATCAACTGCTAGTTGTGACAACAGTAAGTAGAAAGTTGCAACATGCTCGACCCTAGTAGACGGCATCAAAATAATCACTTGTTTCGTGCGCCTACAGGTATGTGCTAAGGGTAGCTGGGTAAGGAAGAAAGAGGAAAAGTCTTGTCGCAGCATCCAACACCATGGGAACCAATTCACTAAAAGTAATGGAACTAGAGTCCGCGCGCGCGCATGGAAGAACCAAGTTATAAATGCAGAACCCTGTCAAGTTGTAACATTGTAGTCTTGCATCTTCAATAGGAATGTATCTAGTAGAGATTTGCTTGAAGTGCATAGGGGTCTAAATGCTGCATTGAGAAACATGGTCTGTTGCGCGCCAGAATGGGTGTTCAGCGTCAGGGACTAAGTAGGCAATGCAGAGTTTTCAACGGGTTATGCGCGTGCGAAATTATTTGGATGGTGCCTTTTGAGGGACTCAAATGACTGGAGGCAATGCAGAGTGACGACGATGTGTGGATTCCAGACATGCGAATGGGGATGAGAGATGTAGATGAGCGAGGGTGCAGAGTAGGTAGATAGATGGATAGATGGATAGATAGATAGATAGCAAGATAGCAAGATATGGAGATGGAGATGGAGATGGAGATGAGGGTATGGAAAGCAGCACCGCATACCTGAAATCANTGTGCCAGATCTCGTGGCTGCGCGCGCGCGGTGCTTGGATCCTCTGGGTTCGCCCGCTGGTCAGGTCAGATGACTTCACGTGCTCACGGAGTGTCTAGCCTCGAATTGCGCGCTCGAGCATATGGGGACTTGTCCAGGATGGAGAAAGGAAGTGGAAAACTCGAAAACCGCGTCTGCGTTTCCACAAAAATGGCGCGACAAAAACCAGGAAGTTGGCGAGTCCGAGGGGGGTCTTTTGCGTTATAAAAGAATGGCTTTGCTTCGCAGTGGAAAGGCGAGAGTGCAGCGAGCCCTGAGGAGTTGAAGGAACAGAAGGTGGCATGCCTCAGACTCATATGACCGATGGGCGCACGGTCCAGCTCGACATCACCTCCTACCTCCTACCTACATACAGTACAGTACATACCTTGGGCGTTGGCACGGGCCACTCTTTTTTAGTGGCAACCTGAGGTCCCAAGGTATGGACAGAAGTATGGATAGATGGTAGGTACCTACCACACTGTAAGGTCGTGCACTAATTGAGTTGACTGACGTGCTGGAAAGCAGTACCTACATAAGTGCGTACCTACAGTGCCTATATAATCTTCCTCCCTTCGATATTGTACACAGGTACCTGCTCTATTCTACCCAAGGTACACAAGTGGGTAAGTAATGGGCACTGATGCACTGCACTGATGTAGGTACCCCACTACAACCTTCTGGACATCTGACGAATCAGCTGACCCTGGCGTTGCCCTGCGTTGCCTATTAAGAGACAGAGGAGGGTGGGCGGGGTACCTTGAGCAGGTACTTTATTACACGCGTCGAGGACGCATGAGGGCGCCGGTAGGAACTTTTGCTAGTCGCGTATGCTATGCTCTTTTCTCACAACTAGTGGATGAATGATTATGGCTAGAGTATGTTATATCGTAACGCATCAAACAAAAGATATACGTATGTATATACATATATGATCCTTGGGAGGAGCATGGAATACCCAGAAAAGCAAAAGGCCATAAGTATATGTGTCTTGTCTATGGCAAAAGCGCTAAAACGCGTTGTCTCTTAACCCCTGCTAAAGAAGACCATTGCAACGCTTTGCAATACCGAGATGTTTGAAACCTGCAGCCCTGGTGCATCTCTTGAA
The DNA here is from genome assembly GCA_029590625.1 of Lasiodiplodia mahajangana. Taxonomy (NCBI): domain Eukaryota; kingdom Fungi; phylum Ascomycota; class Dothideomycetes; order Botryosphaeriales; family Botryosphaeriaceae; genus Lasiodiplodia; species Lasiodiplodia mahajangana. Next base: position 12,016 of record JAPUUL010000494.1, read on the forward strand.
ATTGCGACTGACTCTGTCGATGTAACCCTTTCTGCGAATTAGTGGTGTCGTCGGTAAGCCCCTGAATGCTTGTATCCCCTCCCTCTGCCTCACCGTGGGGGACGATGTATACAAATCCCGTGATGCGTACTCTCGTGACCGCATTCGGCTGTGTGTGACTGCATATCATTCCATGCTGGCTTCCATTCTGGCCTCCTCGTACAGTGTTCCATCACCTATTACCAGCATCTCCAACGACAGAACTTTCGGGATGAGCCGCTCTTGGCGCGCTGGAAAATGGACAAACTGTTGGACTTGTCAGAATAGGCTTAGGCAAGGGGTTAAATGGGAGTGCATGACACTGGAGTGACACGGCTTCCCGATAACTGCCGAAGATTCAAGATGACATTTATAGAAATAGAGCCTCTCAGCATTCATACATGCCTACTACAGAGTACGGATGATATGATGTACTGCGTATGTAGGTACAATAAATGAGAGACACAGCTGACGCTATCTTGAGATGACCCACTATAGCCTTACTCAAAGATGGGATACCCACCTTGTGTACCTAATGTGTAAGTCTACCTGTATCTAAATAGATGTACATAAACATTACATATGTTTTTGGTTAGAACTTATTTAATCCACTTCTCAGCCAAGCCTTCAATATGATCCGCCTGACCATTGTTTGTTGTGGCTTACGACTTCCAAATTCGTAAAGAAAGTCAATTGCAGGAGGGGAATATACTTAGGGATACCATAGACATAACACGACAAGCCGGCTTGTTTGAGTTTCCCTAAACGGAGGCACATGTAATGCATCTGGCATCTTACTGGCTAGGACCACCGGACCGGTGTGGGGCTTTTCCAAGGCCCCACACGCCCTTACACCCCACCATAGTTCGGTTGCTATTGGAGCTCCGCCCGCTATCTATGCGTAGCCGCGCGTAACAGCGTATCTACAGTTAGGTCTTTTGTATCGAGTGCCCATCTCAGTGCCGAAAATCGCCAAGCTTATCTCCCTACCTAACACTATCTATGTACCTAAGGAGATAGTGTAAGCCTACCTCTTCTAGATACGACGTCACACCATCAACGACCACCGTCTCTCTTCAACAGCAAATTGAGCTACACACCGACTGGAACCCTCACCATGGGAGACCACGAAAGCTCCAAGCTAGATCACGAGAACCACCTTCTACTAGTGAGTTCTCCACCACTCCTCTCCTCTCCTCTCCAAGTTTCATCCCACCTTGAAAGATTGAAGCGGGCGGACACACCGGATGTCCCGTTCCACGCAGCCGACGGCCAGATCTCTCTCACTGACACGGACACCCACTTGGGTGCTTGCCCGCTTCCTAGGACCAACCCCTCCTCCAGCTCCCCGTCGAGCTCCTCCGCAAGAACCTGCGGTCCGCGCGCTTCGAGGTCGAGAAGGATGGCAGCTTCGTCAAGGAGACGCTGAAGCGGACCGCCACGGATAGTGCCACGGGGGCGGATCTCGCAGTCGGACGTGGTCCGGACGCTCGACTCCATGATCGCGCGCGTGCGCGGCGTCAAGCGGAAGCTGACCGTCTTCGCCGAGGAGGAGGACCGCCTGCACCGCCACGAGGAGGCCCGCGCCAAGCACCTCGCCGAGGTCCTCGAGTACGATGGCGTGCTGCGCAGCAAGACGTCCGGCCACCACACCCTGACTATGGCGCTCGATACGTTTGAACGGGTTACCGGACCGAGGGAAAAGGCGCTTCTTTGATAAGTTGCACTACGCAATTTTCGCCTGCTTTCCACCTCGTGCTGTTCGGTTCTTCGGAGAATCCGCCAAGGGTGCCTTGTAGGTAATGTCTATACAGATCTACGCATGAATATATACATTTATAGTGTACTCTTATTAGTGAGCGACGGGACTTAATAAGGTCCNTTTTTTTTTTTTTTCAGTATTCACCTAGGCTACAGGATCGAGCTATGAAACCTAAAATATAGTGTGTTCGAGATGTCTTATACCTTCCTGTATGTGTGAATATTTCGTGCGCCTCACCTCATGTCTATTGAAGGAGCACATAATTTCTGCGATAGCTCTATATCGCAGCGATGAACAGCTATAATATGCGATATATCCCGTCATGTCCTGATATGCTTGTTTCAGAATACATGTAACCATACAACTCCTAGGTAGGGTTCGACTCGAAGTCCCCCTTTTGACTTTGGTATCCCTCTCGTCTATCATGGCCCTTAGGGGTCAGCAACATAATCAAGCGGTTTTCCGCCACAAGCTTGAAAACAGTACAATTCTCGAAGGAGCTTCTCTCTTCACGTAGACACATCAGCCGTCTCAACCGCCTTTTCTAGCACCACACCACCACCATTTGCTTCGACCTGATCATCATCATGCATAGTGACATCACCAGTATCTTCCACTTTTTCGTTCACTTCCTCTTTAATCTCCGCTTTAACATCGGAATCCACAGCATCCGCTTCTAACTTGGCCGATTCTTTGAGTGTCCTATTAATAACAGGTGAGGTGTCATTGAAGAGGCGGAGCATCATAGCCGCGCGGTCTTCTTTCGGCAACATAAGGTTCAGCGAATGGAAGCTCTTCCACAACGGCAAAACCATGCTTTCCGAGAACTCGGGGTCTGTGCCATCGGGTTCGACGCTTAGGAGGCAGCAGCCCATACCAATGTCTCTAATGCGTTCGCCAATCTCGTTGAGCTTCTTCCAGCCATCGTTGACGAATTTGGGGAACATCTCCTTCAGGAGCATGTGCAGGGTCTCTTTATTTGTTAAGTGAACAATCCGCTCGCGGCCTATGTAACCGGCGATGATAGGAAGGCCCTCGGATTGTATTCGCCAGCGGCACACTTCGGCGGATGGGGCATCCTGCTTCATGAACATCTTGAGACCTCCATGAATAAACCTGACTCCACGGCCTTCGTTCTCAACTAATATTTCTCGAACCAGTTGGCTGCTATAATATATCGCTTTCGCGGGCTCCCCTAATGCGTTCCGTACCATGAACCGGTCGGAAGGGAATCGTGGTGAAATACCGTAGAATGTACGTATGTTTTGGACCACTTCGTGGTCTCCGGACAGATATTTGAATGGCTCTTCGTAGTTGCCTTCCGCACGTTTCACTCGTTTATCTGTTGAAGCGTTCGGTGCCGGCGACTCAGTTTGGTCTTTCTCGACTTTGGGTGTCTCAGCGTTGAGAACGGCCTCGGCAATATTCTCGACTTTTTCAGGTGGAGGTGTCTCTGTTCGTTGCCTCTTGCTATCTGGGGCTTGGTCCGTCTCCACTTCTTCCAACGTTCTCTTGGAGCCGACGGATGGGAGCTCGTCTGTTGGCAGCCCAACGGCGGCCTTGGCTTCCTCCTCAATTTTCATATCCAGGGCCGCAGTGCTCTCTTTACCCGGCGTAGAGGTGCCGTTTTGGGAGGTAGTAGGTATTTCTAATTGAGATTTTATTTCATCTTTCGCTTTGAACTCCTTCTTCTTCTCGAGTACTGTAATAAAAAACCCTCCAGTATCTTGTTGGTGAGCGTAGACCCGCATACAACGGTCGAGAGGAAGCCCGGAGCAATCGCTTGTATCCGGCCTAGGGAACATTGTTTGGGAGATCTTCCCAGGTGCTTGTCCTCCGTTCAAGACATGCTGTTGAACTTCCTCCCAGTTATTCCAAACTCTACCCGACTTGTCCATAATCTGCCATTGATGCATACCAGGATAACGCTTCAGAAGGGGTAACCTATCTTTGCAGTCGATGATCTCGACAACATCCGGGCCGCCGCAGCGTTCGATTGCTGAAACAACAACAGATTCGTTCTCGACGGGGTTCATGCTACAGGTAGAGAAAACAACCCTACCACCAACTTTCAGCAACTGGAGAGCCCTGACTAGAATTCGAGCTTGTGTTGCGTGAAGACCCAAGGCATTCCCAGGCTGCCAATTCTTCCACAGATCGGCATTCTTTCTTAGTGTTCCGTCTCCCGAGCAAGGTACGTCGGCGAGAATTCGGTCGAATTTGAGGTACCGAGGGACTGTGGGTTTCTCTGGGTCTTGGCTTATTCGAAGTGATGGGAAGAGCGTTGCATCGTGATTTGTGACAATGAGATTTGGGGAGGAAAGTCTCTTGAGCTGGTGAACCAACATATGGCATCGCTTATACTCCACGTCATTGGCGATGAGGAGCCCAGTAGCCCGTCCATCATCGGCAGAGTCTTCGCTAGGGTCGACATCTTCCTGTTCTTTCCCAGGCAGTGCAGCCTCGCCGAATGATTCCATAAACTTTCGGATTCTAGCCTCCTCGCCAGAGTGGATCATCTCAAGCAGCTGGGCAGATTTGCTTCCTGGCGCAGCGCAGAGGTCCAGGACGGTCATACCGGGTTTGAGGTCCATAACCAGAGGCGGAATCATGCTTACGAGCTCTTGTCTGCTAATATTGCCGACGCTCGTCTCAGAAACCAGGAACTTCTGGAAAGACGCAAACGGAGGAAACTTGCGGACGACTTGCTTCGGTGTCGTCATGGAATAGGCCAGCTGGTCAGGATACCAGGGCACAGGCTGTGGGGCTTCGACGAGATCCCCGTTGAAATGTTCGATCTTCTCGATCTCAGGCGCATATCGCGTCTCCAGAAGTCGTTTGACAGCGACCGCATGTCCCTTGGATCCACAGAATCGGAAGGAGTTGGGCAAGTCCTTACGCAGGGCTTCCCAGAACTGCGACTTCTCGGCATCATCAAGAGGAAGCAGGCTGTTATAGAAGGTTTCTAGCCTTTCGTTCTGCTTAGGGATGTCTGGATAGGATCGATACGAGTCGGAGCGAAGTTTGCGATTCTCGCCGCCTCCTTTGCGGTCGCCACCTTTACGGCCGCCCTGTGGATATCAAATTAGTTCCGGGTTTCTGAGAGTCCCATTCGTGACATTGAAACATACTCGGTGGTGCTTGCGACCCATGGCGACAAGATGCGACGATCACGAAAGCCCTGTGAGTTATGCTAGTGCTGGTGTAAGCAATCCCATGAATGCCTTGCGANTTTTTTGGATTTAAGGGGCGCCGAGTAATACGGAGAGGTCGTGAAGTTTTCGACGTAGGTCCAGTGTCGCGTCGCCGGTATGAGCCAAATGTGACCCGTTTGAAGTTTTCTGCGAAGCTCTCGGGAGCTTTTACCAATTGACGAACGGTTTACTTCGACCCCACCAAAATATCCCGTATGCAATGTGGGGCTGTTCCCATGCATTAACCACGTTAAATATAAACCTTAATTCATATAACCGGAAAGTACCTATTCCCAGCCATCTCTCACGTCACTCTAAGTGTGCTAGATATCTACATCCTTTTTCTATATTAGGCAGAACTAGAATTAGTTAGTAAAGGCATTCTAGACACAAAGTTAGAGTTCCTAAGAAGTAAAGTATGTAGTTAAGGGATGAAAATCCCAAGCATTAGTTACGGTCTGCGTGATCGTTTATAACTTTACAGATCACCATAAGTGGACATAAAAGATACTCATTCTCATCATTAGCAACGACATATAAATCTGTGCAAAAATATAAAATAAAATAAAACACTACTTAAGATTAGTGGTTCCCCCTTACTCATAACCCTCAATTGATTGATCTCACATTACATCTTGTGAT
>JAPUUL010000495.1:0-17630 GCA_029590625.1 Lasiodiplodia mahajangana
CGGGACTCGAAATCCCTCGACCGGGTGACGCAGTAGGGCTCGCCGGCGGGGATGTTGCCCCATCCTGATAATTGGTGCAGATACACTCAACCATGGTAAAACGGTCATCGAATGGTAGAAGTGCCTCCGACTCGATTTCGTCTGTGGATATCTCGCGCTGTGGATTTGATAACCCAGGGACCTCTATAGACTCCAATGACGTTGTTGAAACCTGCACTCCTTCAACCCAAAAACTCTTGCTCCGCCGTCGAGTGATTTCGTTTTGAATAGCCCTACCACAGCCCGAAGATTCGAAGTCGAACTGCTGACTCAGAGCCCTAAAATACCCGTGGCAGATACACCCCAAGCGTACTTTTGACATTGGCGTTTCTACTTCCTGTATATCTTCCTGGAGTCTGAAAACCATAGGAAGGCCGAATCTGGTGGCATTCACCCCGAGTCTGGTGACAAGCCTTGTCAATAAAACATGAAGTAAAATTACATCTGTATCAGATTCGATATGCTGCAGAGTCGTGTCGTATATGGCGAGATGTAAAAGTAGGAGAAAGTAAGATCGGCGTAGCCTAGCCGGCTTTTCCCTGTTCGATGCATTCGAGATAGCTCTTTGGCCAGTACTAGTGGGTGCCTCACGGTTGTTCGGTCGCGAAGCATCCTGGCCTAGCTCGTCTCGCGCCCTGAGATCTGCTCTCGTAGTTTCTCTGTCGAGCCAAGCGATAAGAGCATATACGTATGCCTTACGAACCTCGACGTCGGGGTCTCGCAGTAGCCACTGAGTCCCCTCCCACACCTGAATTGGGACTTTATTTCTTCTCAAACTAATATTCCCACTGAGCTTCGTCTTGGGGTTGGCAACCATTAAAATCGCCCGAACAGCCTTGAGGGCCGCTGCCTTTGCTAAATCCTGAGCAAAGTAACTATCTAGCTGGACTTGTTCTTCTGAAATATTGCTTGCCGAAGCCGCGGGTCCGGCTGGGTTGTTAGGCTTGTCGGTTGTTATGAACTCTGGAGCGCCGGGATGGGGCTTCAATTGAGACAGGAGTACTGAAATCATATCTGAAATCTGATCCGCGTAGTATACATGAGTTGCAAGGTCGCCCATGCATTGCCGGATACGGTATAGCAAGTTACTTTCTTGGGATCCGATCTTTTCGTCTTCGTGACTAGGGCTTGATGCGGCGGCATCTCGTGTGGTTGCGCAGTACCGCAAAGTTCGCTTCATGTGTTGTATCAAACCAAGGAGAACGTCAATGACACTCAAACCTATCAAGTTGATATCTGAGCGTAGGAGTGAGCCAACAATAACTGCTAGTACGATCTGTTCGTCGATATTTTCGCTAGTCGGGGCTATTCGCAACAATGCATCCATAGCCGTAATCATAATGGAATAACGATCTTGTACCGGAGCCCATCTCGTGACTAAGTCGAAAATCTTGATTGCCCATCCGCTATCCCGGCCGGAGTCAGGCTCGGACTTCACCACTACTTCGTTCTGGGATATACGCTCTCGGGTAAATTTTAGTAGCGCCGTGGTGGCTCCGTGTAACTCTGCTCGATTCGGTATCACGAAGATTTGCTTCAAGCATTGTATCGCTAACACGCCAGTATCTTCCTCAGCCAGCTTGTCGATGTCGCCGGATGTCCCGGAAATGGCAATGGGATTGATATCGCCGCCAGTCTCGGCTGTCCTCACGGTTGATACACTAGTTCTACGGCGCAACAACGCATTCGTGTCGACCTTCTGCTCCATCTCGGCACGTTGTAGTAAGACATCCAAAAAATCCTCGTCATTAGTCCACAGATTCTCGAGTATCATCGGCACCACAACATCAAGCTGTCGTCCAGATACTGACGACAGAGCATCCGAGGTAGCAATACTTTGGATCGCCCCCAGACCGGCGTTCCGCCAGCGAAGGGCAACCGATTTGCTGGGTGTGCCTTTCCCGGGTGTCACGCGAGTGGAAGCACATGCTGCATATGCGCGTACTACGTCTTCGTATTGGTGTAGGTAGGCCTGGTCGGCGAACAGAGACGAAGCATCGTGGTGCTCACAGAAGGTTTCAAAGGTGGGTAGTGAGGCTTCGACCATGGTGATGTCGTTGGAGCGGAGGATGAGTCCAAGGATTTTGAGGACATTTTGCGCGAAGAGGGGCAGATCTTTCGGGGATTTCTCGATCAAGGCCGCCAGGATCTGCAGCGTGACTTGGACGTTTCTAAAGAGTTTATGAATAAGCAACTACTCAAGAGTATACGCCATCTATAGCGATACGGAATGGTGCAACACTCAAGGGACTCACCCGATGCGGAGCCTCCAGACATCGCTAGCCGTCTTCTTTTCGAGGAATTGGCCGATCTTCTGGATCTTAGAGCGTCGTGAAGTGGCGTAGAATAGAAGATAGCTAAGTTCACTCGAGTTAGGCTTGATGTCGACTGCGCCCTTCGTAGTGCGAGGATAACACTTGAGCACGAGGACTTGGTGTTTAGGCCGGCATTTCTGCTGGATGGCGTTCATCGTAATTGCGGTCGAGGGTTCGCACGGCACCCGAGAACAAGGATAGGGACAGGAGCAAAGCCGGTACGGTCGGGTCGAATTGGGATGCGTAGACAGCGGGGATAAGGAGCAGATGCGTGACCGTGGCCGTGGCCGTGGGGTGTTGGTTTAACGTCGATCGATTCCCCCGTCGGTAGCCGCGAGTATTGGTGACGACGGATGGCGGGATAATAGGGATGGGATAGTGACGAGAATGCCGCTATGCGAACGGAGGGATCTGGCCAGCTGTCTATTATTTGGAATCCGAGAACAAGGGATGACGGGCCACGAAGACGCCTCGAATGGAGGGAAAATTACAGTACTACAACAATAACAATAATAATGATAAAAAAAGTAGACCGGGTGCCAGAAAATGACAGCATTGGGAAGCTGGCCAAATTTGGAACGATGGACCATTCAGATCCAGTCGGGTGGCGCGTCAGCCCTGAGGCTGTTTGTTGCTACTACTGCTGCTATTGTGCTGTATGCTGCGGTTTGGGGCCTGCCTACAGGCTATATTACACACTATCTTAGGCAGGCTTAGGTACCTAAATAACCCAGCTAAGGCACGCTATCTGCCTTGGGTAAAGCCTTCATTCCATCCGCCCTTATCATCTCATTTAAAGTGGATTGATGGCATGCCAGTGCGGCGGTACACGTACACAGCCGATTCCGACCTATATAATCCAAGTATACATTTCTTTGCAGCGAATACCTGATGAGGTTTAAACTTCCAAAATGTTGGGAAGATGGGAGCACTGGCATTTTTGGCAACAGGAGCTGACAGGAACAAGGTGTCCTTTCGAGTTGGGTCGCACGCAGTCGAAGTAAGGGTCGGCATTCCCCAAAAGGGGTACATCCAGGTCTGTCTAGGGTTGTAATGCATCTTGAAATTGGGACGGTGAGATCTGCATGGTGCGTCATTGCGAAATCCCAAAGGCAAACCACATACCTGGTACACTTGCATACCTCGGTATATGTAGGGAAGAGGGCCTAGCCTAGTGCCTCGCAAAGTAGGTACCGGAACAGCTCATTTAGGGTAACATCGAAGATTCATGTCCTCGAAACTATTGTCTACATAGATGGATGCCTAGGTAGTCAGCCTGCTTGAATTTCCTCTATACGTAATTTGATATAGCCCCTCGTTTGTTTGAGGACCATATAAGGCAAAGCTCGGTATCTGCAAATCTCAACGCCTTGCTCATTCCAGGCATTAGGGCAATACTACATTTACTGCCCACCTTAGGTAACTACGAAATAGATATTTACGCACCTTAGGCATCTTACATCATAGTAGATAAGTAATTAGCATACCTACGCATACTACTCGGTCACTGAGATAAGCATACTTAAAGTAACACGTAAACTTGGAGTTGCGACTATTTACGAAGGACTTTGCATATTCTGGTTTAACTCNAACACATACAGGNATTTCTTGTTTAGTCAGTTTCAGTATATCTCCATATTTGGGGTATGGTACTCGAGTANCTACGTGGGCTCAAGCTTGTAATGTTAGTGTACATTATAATGTTTCTACCCCAGGTTTGATCGTTCCGATTGTTTCAGTGCCTAGGTTGTTTCGATAGGCGGTTTCACCGTCGATCACGTGAAGCTGCCCACTTCTTCGTTCTTTCTACCTCCGCGCCATGCTAGATACTTACCGAGGTTAGTTGATGTAACGATTAAATCTTGTGGAAAGCTGTCTCTAATCAATATGCCTAAGTATATAAGTATGTGTGATGACTACTTATGGTAGGGTCTCTGTTGAAAGAGGAAGTTCTTTGCTACCCAGGGAGAAGATGAATTTAATTCTGTGGCCTTGAAGAACGCCAATTACAGTCAAATTATAGTGTTACGATGCAGGGGAGTTATTAGTCGTACCAAAGGCCTCTGCCTGTTATCGTTAATCTGCACGTATCGTTATTCTACGAAGTCAAGCCATGTTGGATTTAATAAAGAAATAACCAAGATAATTCACGAGTCACCACTTGAGGTGTAAGCCATTATCTTTGGGGTATTCGTTTCAGAGTTTTATATATTTTAAAGTTAGACGAAGAACAGAATAATAATAATAAAAAAAGGGACATAATTTCCCTACTCTAATAGATCTCAGGTTCAGGCAACTACCATTCGAATTCTTACTACTCACATAATTGTAGGGCTAAATCATCATGACTACTCGTTCTAGTACACTCTCGTGCATGTGTAAACTACCACTGTGACCCGCCTTTGGGCCTGCATAGTAACTCCTTGAAACACACCGGACAAGTTAATATCTCTGGCCCCCTCAGTAGGCTTGATGCCCAATACCGAACTAATTCAATTAGACTGGAGTGAAGTGATCTCGCTCTAATCTCAATGAATATAGTCTTAGTAGTGTAAGAAGAGTCCGGAACTGACCTCAGTCAATAACTCGGGAACATCAATTTCGTAGCTTTCTTCTCTTCCCTAAAGATCGAAAGATTAGTGCGGCCTTGGCCTGCCTAATGAAAAAAGGGCTAGGTTACTATGATTTTGAAACTTCCCGTCCCGAACTTTGCCATCAATCGGGCGTGAAGATCGTTTAATTTGATGTAGCGATTTGTTATGGACTGGCGCGCCATTGTTGGGTGTATCGGATTCTAGCGAGGAATGATATGATCATTAATTCCAAGGCTTCGCTGCAGGATTCGGTCTTGTTTTTTTTAAATGCACCAACGTGGAATTTTGCGGGGGTATGTGTTAACATACTAGGTGGATGCCTGAAATCCCCATCTAGAAACGGCTGCATCATCTCTCCTGCAACGCTCGTCAGCAAGTAATCAGCACTGCAAAACCTAGACGTAGGGGGCGGCGGCAGTACCCCGCTGAGGTAGTGCATATCATTCGCTATGCTAATTTGTGATTCTTGAATCTCGCTTTTGTTGTGCCCTGGATTTCCAGCAAAGGTTCAAGAATCAAGGCTGTGAGAGCCGGAAATTTTTAAAATCGATCCGACATATTAAATTATGTGTGATTTATCTGTTGTAGGAGTACCCGCTCACATTCCGAAATATCCTGTTGAAGCAGGCTGCTATACGCCAATTGGTGAGGGCCGCCTCGAGGTTGCTGTGGAAGGCTCAGCTGTGCTGAAACTATCATAGCATACTGGTGTTCAGTACAGTCTTGTGCCAAGTGATCAAATTGAAACAAACGATATTAGTCAGGTAACATCTCCGGTTTGTTAGCCTACAGGTATGCCTTAATCTAGCAAGGATGCTTATCATTCGGAGGCAGTATATACTAGATCTATCCTGGTATCATTTGGTATTTTATGTCAAGACCCTAAGCACTGTCCAGGCTTCTTAGCTAAGTGAGTAACTCGTAGTATCACCCAACCGGCTTTCTCATGGAGTCAACTTTCTGTTATCGTACATTGGCTTGTACTTTGCAATTACACTCTCACTCTTATTTCTAACACTACTTCTACTGTTACTTTTTGAGAAGTTGACTCTACGGTCACTCAAGCAAAGTCGTTATATCAGCAAGAAAGAAGGCACCCAACAGGGAGCAGATGGTATTGAACCGTTGTGGCTCATCTACTGAAATAACTTGAACCCACCCGGACATCCCTTTTGGAAAACTCCATCGGGGTCATACTTTCGGCTAGCCTCCCTGAGCTTCTTCACATTCTCCTCGCCGTAAGACTGAAGGGCGTTCTGGTGGGAGTAGGCATAATTCCAGTAGATGAACGGCACCCTCTGACCTCTGGTATCGGCGTTCTCCTCTATTCGGCCGAGCGCCTTCTTCATGAAACTAATGACGCGGTCATCGTCCTTCTTGTCAGTCCAATAGGTCAAAAGCAGCACGTTGACAACAGCGCCGTCTTCCGGATTGAGACCTAGTACGTTGCCTCCATTCGCGGCTGTCTTTTGGAGTAGCGATTCTGGATAGGCTTGCAGAGTGTAGGAGCACATGAGCCCAGCGGCATCCTTGACTGCTTCGAGCTCTTGGCACCAGATGTCGCCGCCCGTGGTCAGTGTATCAACGTCAGCTCTGACGTTTAAGTTCATGTAAAGGCACCTAGAAGGATGACCGGCCAGTTAGTAGTCTGAAAAGTATGCAGCAAAGGGATACCTGTAGGATGGGAGTTATAGAGCACACACCTGACTCGACTCTGTGCGGCGCCACTCTGTTCTGTCGAAGCTTGCACGAGCGTTTGGATCTTCACGCTGTTCAGCGCCTGTATCTGGGGCTTCATGTGAACGAAAGGAGCCAGAGCAGGAGGGTCCTCAACTGGCCGTGTGTAGTAAACCTGATTGAGACATGTGACGTCGTTTCCATTGCCGAAGACTTTAGCGAAAGCAATGCTGAGCATAAAGTGTGTCTCGAGGCTGGCATCGGGCATGGTAAGTTCTTTCACCATCGCCTCCACTTGGCCTTTGAAGCTGGGCTTGTAGTAGAAGACCATGCCACCGTACATGGGCCCTTGTTCAAATGTTCTAAAATCGAAGCGTGTAACAATACCTAGAATGTCGATAGTGGTTAGGGGTCGATGTGTTACGGAGTTGGGACTCAGGGATGTGTAGATAACTCACCAAAATTGTTCCCGCCTCCTCGTAATGAGACCCACAGGTCGGAGTTCTCCTGAGAATTGGCATTGATGATCTCACCAGAAGCCACTACAACCTCGAAGTTGACGACATTGTCGCATATGAAACCTTCTCGAGACGAGTAAAATGACAGACCACCTGATACGATCATGTTGAGCCACGGTATCATCACAGTAATAGTTCAAAACATACCCTGTGTTGCCAAACCTCCGATACCGCAGGTCGTGGACTTGCCTCCAGTGACGCCCAGACCGAGAGGTTCGAGAAACTCGTAAACAGCACCCCAGCGCTCGCCCGCGGCAACTTGGACATTTCCATCTTTCATCTGGATGCCTTTGAGGTGCCGAAGATCGACGGTGATGCCATTCTGGACGTTGGCGCAGCCAGGAAGAGGTTGCTGTCCAGCTGCACGAACAGCGAATTTCACATCGTCAATGAAGGGCTTGATTGTTCTGACGAACGCCGCAACCTCGGCCTTCGACTTGGGAAGATAAATGCAAGCAGGGGAGAAATCGCTCTCGAACCCTGACAGGTAGCTGCCATTTAAGGTATCGTATTCCTCAGGGCTATCGGGGGTAACAATGCGAGCCTGTGGTACGGCCTCCTTGATAGCCGCGATGGCTTGGGATACCTTGGTAGCCATACTTTGAGGTGTTGTGAAGTGTGTGAAGTGTGCGGCGTGAGCTGTGTATAGTGAGGAGGGGTAGGCCAACGTAGATGAGGTCGTTCGGAACCACCACAGCTAACTGGTTGGTCTGCGGACATCAGATTGCGAGGCCTTGGAAAGTGATGATGGGATCGACCTTCAAACTCCCAGGTCGGAAGAAGGATAAAGAAAGTAGGGACCAGAAGACCCATCCCATTCATGGTGCTAGTGCTACAGTACGTTGGAGTTGACACTGTCAACTGCCATCAGCAAGGGGTATTCGGGGGCTAATGGCTGTGCATCGGCAGGCTGTGAATCAAAAGATGTTGTAAAAGTACCAAGACATGGTAGTACTTAAGCTTGAGCCTTGTCTACCCATAGCACGCCTCGTTGCTCTTGGCCATAATGGTGGTGGGGAAGGTGGGCATGGGGACGGCGGATGCAGGCGAGCCGGACTTTGCGGTTCTAACTTCTAGGTACCCACACATAGTGCAACCCTACTGGGCGCGGGTGTGTGGCGGGTACAGCAGGGTATCTGTCAGAATAGAGGGTCTCGGAGATAGAACCTAGACATGAGGGGTGAGCTAACTTAGCTCCTACTCCGAGGATCCACCACCCAAATTACTAGTACGTGCCCCAGGGACAGAGCCTCAACAACAACAATACACACTTCTGAACCTCCAATTGACTGGCTCGCTTATTCTGACAATACCTATATTAAGTTTTCTCGAGCCTGACAAGTCACCCTCCTTTCTACAAAGTACCTAAAGCATGTATGTGCATTTACTTACCCCCTCCCACTCTGGGTAGGATTCGGGAACGAGACTGGGATCTTACGGTAAGTATACCATTGGCCTGCTTCCGTACAAGGTATCGTTGCAGGGAGCTTATAAGGTTGGATGGGCTACCAAATAATAAGATTAATAATAGTTCTAAGGTGACTGTTACACACGGAAGTGAGTGACAGCTTGAAGTTAGGTGTCCATCAGACGATTGTAAATGCAACGCTCTATGTAATAATCACGGGATCACCGGTTTCCTTCCAAGGCGAGCAACATAATTCCTCAGTCAACCCCAGAGCCGGGTTGTTCCCGCGCTCCGTTCGGTATGCAACCCTTATTGTGACTTTGCCAGCCCCTTTTGGTCTCCAAAGCTGTCCTGTCCCTCAATCTCAGACTCCCTAGCCTGTTCGCCAAGACCGAACTCGGTCTGCAGCTCCGTTCTGAGTTCTATGTGCTTTTCAACGAAAACCAACAGGAAGCCAAGCAGACTGAGCGCAAGGCCAAACCACCAGACCGCCTCCAGACTGATTATGTAGACTTTCGCAATCTCCTTCCAAGTGGAGGGTCGGAGGAGGTGCTTTGTAGCGTGAGTCTGGCTGGCATATGCGTATGCTCCACCGTCTCTGAGTTGCTCTCTGGCTTCCGCGTCGTCGATGCGGAAGAGATTTTGATTGATAATGGCGTTAAAAAGGATAGAAGGCGCCGTTACGCCCCATATATAGCCGAAAGTTTTGAGAAAAGAGAAAATGGATGTAGATGCAGCCACATCTGACTCTGGCAGTGCGGCCATGATGGCAGGGAGAAGGGTAGATATCGGTATGCCGGAACCGGCAGCAGCGATGAGTTGATAGAAGACCCAAGCCACCTTTGGGGTACTTGTAGTCATCAGAGTGAAAAGCCCGAACCCAATACCGCTGAGTCCGAAAGCAGTCCAGTGTAACATCTTATAGGTCCCGGTTTTGCTCAGCACGACGCCGGCGCTGGCGGCAAACACGAGAATACCTAATGCTGTTGGAAGGAAATAGACACCGGACAAGAGGACATTGGCGCCAACAATAGCTTGGAGGTAGACCGGAATAAAGTAAAGGGTGGTTTGGGCAGTGACTGAGGCTAGAAAGGTCAGCCCGTAAGCTGCGGCGGATGTACGATTGCTAAATAACCGTTCTGGTACCATCGGGTTTTTAGAAAAATGCTGTTGGAGGTGAAAGCCAGCCCAACCCACCACACCAAATACCAACGGTAGGATAACTTTTGGGGACGACCAAGGGTACTGAATCCCGCCAGTGATCAATCCGAGGAGAAGAGATATCATACTAGGAATAAATATGATATTCCCGAGTACGTCGAGTTGACGGAGCTTCCCTAGCACACCAGGAAACTGGGCATCGGGCACCCCCGTTTTCGTTCGCATGACGAAGAAAATAGTGACAAGAGGTAGAGCACATATGGGTAGGTTGATGTAGAAGATCCATGGCCAGTTGCCACTACCGAAGGCGCCACCCAGAACAGGTCCGACGCCAGAAGCGACACCAGCCCAGGAATTGATGATCCCGAGGTACTTGCCACGGTCGCGCAAAGCTACCAAATCGCAGCAGACAACATCGATCAGGACATAGATCCCACCTGCTCCTGCTCCTTGTATCGCCCGTCCAGCTATGAACATGTCGGGCCCTCTCGCACCACCCGCGACGCCGCTGCCGACCATGAAGAGAATAAGACATGTGAGGATGGGTATTTTGCGGCCGAACAGATTAGCCAGCTGCCCAAACAGTGGTTGGAGCACTGTAGCGGCGACGACAAAGGAGTTGGCGATCCACACGTACTGCGCTTCGCCGCCAATGTCCTCCACGATGGTGGGCAGAGGGGTAGTGATAATCGTCGCGTCGAGAGCACATATGAAAGCGAGAAGACAGAGGGCGGATATCGTAATCCAAAAGCGTAGAGAACGCGGTTCTGCCTTTTTGATGGCTGGCACCTCCTCGTGTAAGACGGTACAATCGGCGTTAGCGGACACCTCGCCCAGGTCGGAGCCCGGAGGCTTGTCGGCCTGCTCTAGAGTCGATGACATATTGTCGGGTGGAAAGCGTGAGAAAGGTAAGTCGCCGTATTAGCCTCAAAGTCGAGTGACCGCCAAGGTCGAAGAGGAAAGTTTAGTACTTTACCTGAAAGAAGGACAAGACAATTTAATAGAAATGACATGTAGGGTGGCAACCAAATATGCAGGGCACAACTAGCTCATCTGCCGTCGTTTTCTATTGGCTATTACCTGATTAGGTACTAAGTTGGAGCAGCATTATTTTCGGCGTTCTTTCTTTCTCTACGTGCATCGCCATTCGCGTTTCTTATGAGGATTCTGTAAGTCAGTGACATCAGGCGGGCATGTGAGGCGCACCAAGTCTCCTCGCCTATCTTGTGGAATAGAACACGTGTATATCGACAAATAAGCCAGTTTTATTAAGGCTTATTATATAGTAAAACTGATTAATAGGTACAAGGCGTACAGATCGCGTAGCAAACTTCAGTTAATAAATTCTGGTAAGCAATAAACTAGCCCCTGAATTATGTGAGAATACAACATGCGCAACTTGCAACGCAAAAGCTGGTAGCGAAGAAAACGGTCTAGGGATTACGCTACACCTCAAACATCCCCTGTCTTTATGAAACTTAGTATCTAGAGTGACTAGAAACCCTCTTTTCTATCGCTCCAAATCCGCCAAAGGCACTTCAGAGCTTGTCTGACTAGAGCTTGCCTGTTTGTGGGCGCTCTTAGACGATTCGTTGTCTTTGAGTGCGCCGTAGCGATGACTGTTAGTAGTATCTGGGGCATTTGTTGGGTCGGCGTAATATGTCTCTGGATCTGAGCGTGAGCTGCCTCTTTTGGTGGTGAGGCGTAATGAAACCTGGGATGCCCAAGACACGAGGGATATGTAAATCGCGGTATCCTCAACAAAGCCAACCCAGAACGATCGCGCTGCCGGTGCACACCCTACGCTGATGGCAATGCTCAGCTCGACGACACTGATCAACAAGTTAGCGCCTCTGTGATTCTACATGTACGTGGGACTATGCACTCACGTCAGAATAACGGCGGTAGAAACGTCTTTGGACGTCCCTGAGAGCGATTTGGCTTTGAAAGATAGGGCCCCCGGAAGGAATGGGCTTCATGGACTCGGGCTACCTTCAGATCGGTTGTTCGATCTCGAGATTGGGCGAAAGAGGGGTATCTAAAGGTAACAGAGAAATCACCTCTGGCTAATAGCTTCCCCGCTCATCGTTAACACAATCGACAGTACTCTATGTCTAATCATCCCTATTTATTACCCACTATGGATCGTGGCCCTATGATTCTATTGCCACCAAAACATGCCAAAGAAGTTTATGGACAGCCGGAAACACGTCTTGATGTTTGGGACACTATCAATGACTCAATACAGACGAAGTATACTATACAAGACCACCACATCATCGACAAGGCCCTTCATAGAGATGTACTACGAAATCAGATCAGCCGAAACTTGGGTCTGCTTACAGATCTGCTTGCTGTCGAACTTGACCGGGGTCTAAAACGATGTTGGGGGACAGATACTTCCAAATGGAGGAGTGTTCCAGCTTTTGATTCCTGTTTGAACATTGTTGCTAGGGCCGCCAACGCCGCTTTTCTAGGGCCTTCTCTATGTGAGGTTATCCAGATAACACATCATTCTGATATATGTAACTAACTCTCCATCGATAGGTCGAGACGAGGTCTTTCTTAAACGCCTGAAAGATCACGCCACGTCGGTTTTCAGCGGCGGTATACTCATCAATGTAACACCAGGGCCGTTTAAACACATTGTGGGTTTATTGTTCAGGGTTACCTGTCGGTATTACTGTAACAGGGTCTGTGGTATGATGCTCCCCCGGTCAAAGAGAGACTGGAGAAAACGGCGGATTGGAGCAATGGCCTAGAGCCTGAATGGACACCTCCAGTAGGTCAGAACCGTTTAGATCCGATTTCAGGGCACGCTATGAAACGATTCATCGGAGTTTTGCCCATTCAGGTTAGTAATAACTGGCTGATGACGATTGAACAGCATGACGGTCTTCAATGGATGATAGAAGAGTCCATTACAAAGTGCGACCCCGCGGAACTCGATCCACAACGCCTCTGCGAGCGACTCCTCTTTCTCAATGACGTTTCAATGCACACATCTGCCTTCACGCTCCAAACTTTACTCCAGAATCTCGCTGCCTCGGATCCTCGCAATGGGTATATCGAAATATTACGCAACGAGTGTAAGACTGTGCTTGATGAAGCAGGTGGGGAGTGGACACGGGAAGCCGTTCAGAAGCTAGTATTGCTAGATTCTACCATTCGGGAATCTATGAGAATGTCACCGTTCTCGATCTTTGGACTGCCTCGAACAGTAAGCTACTCGCCATCTCTCGTATTATTTCCTCACATATCGACTCGACAGACTTGTGATCCCGAATTTGACTTACTTAGATGGGACAATAGGTTATCGATCCAAATGGAATTTCAGTTCGGCACGACGGCTCCGACTATTTTCTCCCGCGCGGGAGTATTGTAACTCTTCCAGTCGAGCATGCACATTATGACGAACAAGTATATCTTAATGCACGATCTTTTCAACCCTTTCGCTTTGCGACTGTCGAAGCAAATACCCCTGGAGCCCAAAAAGGCCCAGAAGTGGTACGCGCAAAGACGGCCGTCACGCTCGATGATCATTTCCTTGCATTTGGCCACGGGAAGCATGGTTGTCCCGGAAGGTTTTTCGTGATACATGAGATAAAGCTTATGATGGCGAACATCCTACTCAACTACGAAATCGAGCCTCTTAAGTCACGAAAAGAGTTAATACACGTGATGTGGTTAAAGCTGCCGCTGAACGGGCTGAGGTTACGGGTTCGTCGGCGACCTTCGACCGAAGACTATTGCTTTGGCGCCGGCCTGCCTCCTAGTCTGTTAAATAGCTAGCTAACGCGTTTTGTTCTGTTGATGCTGAAGAGGAATATGTCAAGGAGCACATACAGAGTCTAATACATGACACCTATCCCTTTTGACTAGAGAGGTAACCCCTCTAATGTAGTGCGACGATATGACCAGCAGATACGTGCATGTAATATCTTTCAATTGTAAGCATAGCCGACGAGCGTACGAGCTATCGATCAGTGTCTTTTTGCCTGGTGTTCAAGACGACCGAGAAGTTACTTTTACAAGTCGTAGACGAACAAAGGCAAGCTCACTCCAGGCCATACCGATACACTAATAGTTATGAGTATGCTTGCGTCACTGTACAAAGGGTCAATCCAGGTGCGTTGAAGCTAAGGAACTTGAACTGCGAGCAGTCGCGACAAGCAGGGCGAAGTTAGTATTCGACCATCCCTTTACATTAACAATGAGATCGAATCTAGGCCCAACGTATACTGCTCGGGGCCGGCTGAAAGACGCCGAACAAGTTGACATGCAAGTTGTCAAGGCACACAAGACTAGGCAGGATTAACAATCCCGCCATACTAACGAGTATACCAAACCTCGTGCTAGTCTACCAGAGCCGAGGTCGATTTGAAGACGTTGCAAGATTGAATATGCAAGCCATGAAAATGCACCGGGAGAAGCTTGGGGAAGGACATCCTGACACGATGAATTCTCTGCCTGGCCTAGCGCGAACATACTAGACACAACGCAAATTAGAGGAGGCTAAAGAGATGTTCATTTAGCTATACCATCCGATAGGGCTCGCCTGACCTTATTTGAATTCGGCCCACGTTCCTATACTGGTAGTTGCAAGCGGCATATCTATTAGATGACTAGTTTCAACTACAGCCTAAGTGATAGTTACCGAGTTATAACTTAAACCACGTATTTCTATGCCTTATTTAAACTCTATTCCGACTCAGCCGATTTATTCCAGCTGATGGATTTATCGTAAGGACCCTACCTACCAAATGGAGGAAATGCCTCTTTAAATAAAACTCCCTTCGAACCGCGCACTATGATTAAATAATACGATATATTGAAAGAGGAGTATGTAGATATTGAATAAAGCACTGAGAACATCGGTTTATGGATCCGAGAGGTTCTAGAAAGCATCTCCGGCATCAAGCGATTCTTAGCTCGACTTCTCTTATCGCTGAACTTCCGTGTAACGTCTAGGTATCGTTCCGCCGTAGACGGCCCTGTGCCGGTGTATCCGAAGGACTTCATGGGGTGGTGGACGGATAAGTACCCTAGGAAATAGCTAGCTCTCTCTTGATGAGTTACACATACTAGGGTCCTATTAGCTCGGTACAGAAGTCGAAGCGGATCTGGTCGTCAATCATGGCAATATTACCCCACAACCCGGCTCGGGCAGAGGCGATACTTGTATTATCTAGGGCCTAGGAAATGGAAGATAGGTAGTAATTGGCGATTTCGGAAATGGGTCTCTCATCGTTGGTGGTCGTGTCCTCAAGCTCATCCCGCCGCAGGTATACGGAGATAGAGAGAATTTCATGATACTTCGTAGTCAATTACTAGAACTTCAAATAAATCAAAGACTTGAATGCTCATGACATACTTTTTACAGCTTCGGATTAGTCAATATTGGTATAGCGGACTAAGTGTAGCTCAGCCCCGAATAAAGTGCGAAGCACTTTCACTTATGAAGACTAAACAAGGATGTCAGTGGGAGAAGATAAGACAACTATACTAGTACACTTGCCGGACAGGGTCTAATTATAGGCAATGAACCTTTATATATGTCAAAATAGGTGATAAGTTTAACCAATGTCCTCACATGGAGTTCAGTAATAATATAGCGTAAGCTAATGTACCACAACATCTCTCATTATGACATATAATTTTTGGAGTAGTCGGGGCACAGATACATATTTGAATAGATGGCAATATCCTGCAGACTCTTGAAAGCCAACTCATGTTCATAAGGGCGCGTTTATATTATTTTTTATTACCGAGTATACTATGGAAGATAGAAAATCATGTAGAAAAAATGTCACGGTCGGGCTCTATTGTGTAGAGACTTAGTCGGCTGTTATTTTGTAGCTTATAAATAGCTGCGCGGTCATTCTTTTTCTTCCGTACGGAGTTTAATGGCAGTATGGTCAACCTCTGCCCTGCATAACTTGTCACAAGAAGCTAGAGCAAGACGGCAACGTCTTCTAGGAGAAGCTCACTAGTAAAGAGAGAAATAATCTTAGAAGCGTTACAACAAACCCTTCCTTCGGCCTCATCACGCGAGATCCCTTTAGAGCCCCCTCCCAAAAGCAGCTACAGGTCCAAGCACTAAAGTTTGACATCAAAGTCAAGTCAAGCTTCAATCACGCAGATAATCCCTGATTATATATTACGTCAGTATATAGTCGTAGATCTACCGGACATAGGTAACCCTGCATGTGACAGGGTCTGTCCCACTAGGAATCGTAACCGGGTGCGGCAACTAAATAAGTACGTGTACCTAATATATGTAGACCTGTCGCCGCCCGGATTGACGCCGATGTAAGTATCCATATTTACCTAATATATTGGAAGGAGAATGATGTATGGCTGCTAGTAAGAGTGTTCGTTGGGCAGTGCTTTTAGCTCTTGCATTATTCTAGAAGAAGATCATATCAGATCAATCTATGTAGGAAGATAGTTACCAGAAAGTGCGGTGGTCTAACTAACCCTGCTAGTTTGTACGTATGCGTAGTCTGTCACGTAAACATACGAGATAAGGAGATCAACATTCGGGTCCACCTTGTAAATGGTGACGATGCTAGTGGTACTACCCACGATAGACTCAATTGAACAATCAAGCTAAGGAGACGGAGTATCCCATTCTCAGTTTGCCCATCAACGGGCACCTCGAATTCCGGGTTGTGTAACGCAGACACGCTAGCTTATGGGCATGTCGCGCCTTGTACACGTACGTATGCGCTTGCAGTAGGGAATTCCAACATATGTTGCGATGCTAATACATCGGACCGACTGATCAACCATCTGACATGGCGTGTTGATCCGTAAGCTGAATGACGGCAAAGTATAAGCTGCAATATCAGGGGTAGAGAGAATGATAATGAATGCATAGTTTGTTTAGATAGGGAGTAGAGAGTGTGAAACGAACGCGCAAGATAGACCAACGCCGATAACGCTTCTTAATTGATGGGGATGGGGAAATCACGGGAAGGGAAGGGCGTATCTTGAAGCCCGATGTTGTTTACTTACATACTAAGTAAGTAGCTAGCGGGTTCCATTCCGCCGTTGAGCTGAAGCTGAAGCCGAAGCCCTGAAAACAAGCCGATCAAAGCAGCTGTAACGAGCCACCACGATATCGCGTGGACATGCCATTCTCGGCCATAGTTTCACACATTGATAAACGGTCAGCTTGCAGGGCTTGCATCATTTGTACGGGGCGTGTTACTGTATTGCGGATAGTGAAAGTCGCATTAGAACGTGTGGGAAGTCGAAAAGCGCGGGGATGTAGCCGTCAGTCTGATTGGATTGAGCGATCTTGGCTTAGTTGCGACGTGTGGCGGGTACAATAGCGTTGGGCAGCCCCGACGGGTCCAAGCCACAAGATACCTCTTGTAGATTAAACAACATGTTCTCATAGGCTGCCTGGGCATCGCAATCATCAATCGGTAACCTGGGAGCTTTAAGTAATAGCTGCCCCACCCCAAGATACCCAAGATAGTGATACTTTAGTGCTTGTGCTCTCTCCCCACGGCGAAAGTCGGGGAAAGAGAGATAAGACAATTGACGCCATGTCCGACACGGGCGAAGGGTTGCTCCTACCTGAGACTACCTAGAGGTAGGTTAGGTTAGAAGTATGCATGTAGGTCGTCTGTATGTACCTAGGTAGGTAGATACTAGACGGGTTAGGGGGTCTAGGTAGTTCTATAGCGTGCGTACAGGCGTCTACTTGCATGCCTTAGGTACCCAACCTCTCCTAGAGAGAGGTAGGTAGGTAGATACCTAGATAGAGCTGCGGAGTGACCGAGCGCGCGTGCAGCAGCAACGACGCACCAACAACCGTCGCCGCCACAGATAAACCCTGTCGATATGCGAGCTGCAGCAGCGCTTTGCTACTGTAGGTAGGAGATAGGTCGATAGCTAGCATTCC
>JAPUUL010000496.1:0-17618 GCA_029590625.1 Lasiodiplodia mahajangana
GGGGCATTCTTCGGCGCCGTATCCGACTCCCGTGCGCTAAGTAACGTCGTCTCTACNAAAGTGGAGATGTCGGCCCGGTTCTTTCGTGCAAGGTCCAACAAGTCTTATTTTGAAAGCTGGCCTTGAACAATAAAATATGGAGTGGCAAGCATAGGGGAATCTGCGCGAATGCCATGTTATGATGGCTTTTATTATTATCTGGTCTGGCAAGGAGCGTGTAACTACATACTTCTCATATAGAAACGACTAGTCATGCCAAGGGGATATTATTTCCTCGTGACTCATTGATAACAACCATGAATTACCTACGATAAAACCTTCTTAGCGATTAAAGTTAAGTCTGGAATATAAATGAGCCGCGGAGAAGTCGCTAGGTGGGGATCGACATTTAATCCTAATCTCCTCGTAGAACCTCGCACTAAACAACGCCGGAGAGGATACCGCATACTGATTTCAGAAACAGTTTCAAATGTACATCAATAGCAGGCAAGTGCCTAAATCTAGGCTTATAGCTGTGCCAATCAGAGGGGGCAAGCAGCATACTGAATCACTACCCACCTAGTACCTATTCTATCTCAACCGTTACCCTGCAACTAGAGCTCGTGGATGCCTAGATTGTTGTTTCCTAGGTTGCATGCCGAACAAACTATAACACATAAAGGTATATGATTCATTTAAATCTGTTTATTAAGACTGGGGCTACCTCTGCACTTTTCTCCCCTCCATCCTCAGTTTTCCGCCATCGCCTTTTACTCTTAACCACCAACTGCCACAACCTATTCATAACACTTACCCGACCATCTAGCGCGCCCTATCACGATGCTGACGCCCGCGTTTGTCAATACCCTTACCTTCTTTTACCCAATAGGAAACACACCTGCGGTATCTCTTACCCAATCTTTACCGCCTGATGCCTCAGCAGATATTCTGCTTCTGGGCTGTGGGGATGTGCGAAACATGTTGTTCACTAGTCATATTGATGGTGACTCTATTCCTTCTGAGGCCAAATAAGTCGCGGGTTATCTAATTTTACCTAGGTCGGGAGATGGACATAACTTGCTGTGACAACCAGAAGGCCGTCATAGGTGAGCTACAACGTTACTGGAATAAGGCAAGAAACTAACCTTTGTCCAAGCTCGAAATATACTACTTCTGTCACTCATCATAGACCGGAAAGACGGCAAGAAAGATAGCTCTTTGTGGAGTATCTACTATCACATGCACATTGATAAGAAGTCTCTCGACCTTCTTCGCTCTCAGGCTAAGAAGCTGTATGAACTCTCTGCTAGCATGGATACTTGGCAGCAAAGCAAGTATGGATCGTCGCTAGCCCTATGCGATTCCGCCACGCTCGCCGATTTGAAGAAGATGTGGGGATTCTACAGCATGGAGCAGGACGGAGAGGGCTTATTGCAGTTGAACCGTCGTTTCGAGTCCGTCCTCAATGATGCGAAGGCAATTAGATCCGCTAAAGGTGGTGGCCGCGATATCCTCACCGGCTTTCAGTCGGCTGTACCGGTCCATTACGATGCATATGAAGACCTCAATGCTCTTTATCACCACTATTGGAAACACGGAAGTACCGAGTTGGACGCTGATATCAGGGCGACCGAGCAACATCCAAATCCTACGTTCGTCACCTTGGAACACGAAGCCATTCTTCACTATGCTACCAACCCCCTGCTAGGATTTCATCTTGTTACAGCATACGCGCCTCTTCACCCGAATAACCCCGTGTTCGAACGGACTAAAAATCTTCCTCATCTTGAAAGGCTTGTGATGGTCGCTCGCATGGAGTTCCGCGAGTGGTTGTCATCGTACCGAAGGCACCACGCCAACATGCGAATACGTTTCCTTGTAGGAGACGCTATATCCTTTGCGCATACTCTTCAGAACAAGCGTGTCACGACATCAAGCACGGCCAACTGGTACCGTGATCGGTATAGCTTTCAGCGACTCGAATTAGATGGAATAGACTATAGATTATCCGTTGCTCCTCTCGACTTTGATGTGATTGACACTTCCAACTTGTGCGATCATGTCGGTTCGTTGGTGCTCCTCACGGCTTGTTCGCCCTTGCTGCGCAACCACGCAGCAGCCGTTCTCTATACCGAAGTTATGGCGCGAGGCCGCCAAAGGGACTCGGAAGTGATTAGCCATATGCTATGTGGTCATGTTCCAACTTTATCCGTGTTGCTCGATTTGTTTCCAGTCGAATACTGGACTAACATATCTTCCGTCTCCTCAGCAGAACACGGGAGGCTTAGCGCAATTGCGAACGCAATCCCGGACCGGGAAAATAAGGCAGGGCCGCGACAAACGTACCTGAGGTTATGCTGGAAGCGTCCAATCTCTATAAATTCGCACCCCGGGCCTACCAAAATCCGATTCGACGCGAGACAACTTGCGAAGGTCCTGTATGAGGTTTACGCTTACATGTTTCGCGATGAGGATTACGCATACAAAATTTCTCTGGAGTATATCGTGAATGCACTGTTATCTTCCTTGGTATGGTACCACCGCGGTAGTTTTGTGTCTTTTCTCCGGCTCGTCCAATCTCGAGTCACATGCGACTGGGATGAAGCGATGGATAGGCTCTTGGATCTCATTGAGAATAGAGATAACGCTCCAATGGGTATGCAATACTATCAGGAGCTCTGTGCGCACCTCCACCTCATGGGCTCCTATTCCACCGACGTCCTAAAGTTCTGGCACGAACGTCATGAAAGCAGCATCCTCTCGGATCTCATGCGGTTGATGTCTCTTTCTCGTATAGCACCGGTAGGCGAGAAATCGGGAGACTTGGGAGACTGGGAGGACATTCCCGCAGTGGTCTGTGTTACTCTCAAGATTCCACGCAAAAAGCTGGCCGTGTTCACCGAAGCCAAGCGCGAGGAGCTGAGTACACCCTACGTCCATTGTCTTCTTGAAGGTTCCCATTCCCAGGGAGAGAACTCTTGGCAAAACATATTTGCCGCCTGTCAACTGGCATTCGGAGACATCTCCACGCGTGGGAAGCCATATGACAACTCATTCGAGGTTTCTATAGTAGAAGACGATGCAGGGTGGAATGGCACTTCCCCACTAATCGCGATGTTCTACGCTCCCGCCTTTTGGCTCCTTCGGGAGCCTCAAGACGCCATAATAGCCTTTGGGGTTCATAGCACTCCTCTCTCGACGCATCATTTCACCCGCAAACTTGGCTTAGAAATGAAAGTATATGAGACGACCTTCAAAGATTCGGCCTCTGTCTACATCACACGGTACGGGCCCAATCAGACACAGTTTCCAGTTGCTACCGGAATTTCCCCGGCATCTTTAGCAAAGCCTACTAATTTGGAGGCCGACATGTCTATGGCCGCCAGCGTTGACGAAGCAAACGGACATATTTCTTCTTTCACTGGCCGACTGGATATCACAGGCGATAACCACAAGCAAGCTTTGCAAGATGAGTGCAAGGTACAAAAGTCGACAATATCCCCTCGTGAAGTTTTGATCCGACTAAGCGACGCTGCGCCTCTGTCTTTATCTTTCCCTGGAAACGTTGTGGAGAGTTCTCAGAGAGTGAGAATAGCTCGCAAATCTTGCTACATTGAAGTTATCGCGAAAGTAGCTACTGCTCCGCAATGGGTGGACTACCCTGACTATATGTGTCCGGTTGTTCTCCGACACGGTAAGCTGACAAACTGGAATATGACATACGTCAACTTGGCGACATGCCCTATCATCGACGTCGACCAACCTCAACACGAGCTGAATTGGCTCCGCGCCCATCTAAATCTTATGATATC
Organism: Lasiodiplodia mahajangana; assembly: GCA_029590625.1. Classification (NCBI taxonomy): domain Eukaryota; kingdom Fungi; phylum Ascomycota; class Dothideomycetes; order Botryosphaeriales; family Botryosphaeriaceae; genus Lasiodiplodia; species Lasiodiplodia mahajangana. Next base: position 3,792 of record JAPUUL010000496.1, read on the forward strand.
GACTCGAGAAAGGGGGACGGGCATTCAGACGGAAACGTCCCGGTCAGCTGGCGAGGAGCTCCTTTTGAAGTTTAAGGAGACACTAATGCTAATCTTCCTCCGTTTTGCTTCGATCGGGACCGAGGGTCGCCATACTATATTCTGCCTTAAAACCGGTGCGAACGGGGCAATCCGCATCCTAATCCTCGTAAACAGTCTCCGGATCAACCTTGCCGACCGCGCCGCACTGCTCGACTGCGCTATTCTACCTTTGCTTAACGACCCGGCTTCCAATCTGGAAGGTTTAGCCGAGCCGTTGCTATCTCAGGATGTGTTCACAATCACAGTCCACGACGCGGAGATGTGGCTCTGGCGACACGTCTTGGCGGCGTACGTCGAGCGCTGCCGAACCTGGACTCACCGGGGTAGTTGTGAGTATGTGAGGTCAGGCGCGGTTCCTCCGCCAAGTGAGAACGGCGAGCAGTTCCTATGCACGTGCGGAAATGGAGAATTACCCCGGAACTTTGTCAAAGATATCGCGAACTGCAAGACGCTTATTAAGTATGCTGTCCGCGCCGCCATCTCGCCGGTATTCTAGCTGCCCTTGATGGACGAATAATATCGCACCGGTTTCATAGAATATACCATGCCGGTAGCGGCAGCAGCTGCTGTGCGAGGATCCCCTGGGGAAAGATGTGCGTTGTGTAGTAGTAGGAACAAGCGGCAGGATGGGGTGATTTAGTGAGCTGCGGGCGCTGCAGGAAGGTCAAGTACTGCTCGCCAAATTATCAACGAACAGACTGGAAAGCTATAAGGCTTCCTGTTACTACGGTACATGATTGATAATTATATTTGTATTCCTGTGTACGTACTACGCATTTTAGGAATCAATCCTTAATTAATTCTCGCCCTCAATCTTCCTGATACCTTACTCTGACACTGGAGACCCCAAGTCCCGCAGATTGTCACATCATACTGTATAGCCCCGGGCCTCGAAGGCTCTATACGTAATGCCTTACTGTAAACACAGCCCTCCATACCGACTCTTGACATCTGAACTCGCATGATATCATGATACACATCTCCACTCCAAAATGCCACCCAAAGTGACCCCCCTATTATAGTTACGAAACAAACCTACTTAGATTGGCAGTGAAACGTTTCGACTTGGGTTCTATTAACTGTTTCGTGGTCGTTTGTTGAAACACATAGCGCCCCCTATCTTCTATGCCTCTAGCTGCGCTATAAACTCCCTTCTATCATTCTCGTTCTTATGATACGAAAAGTATTTTCCAGCTTTCATCATGTCTTCTTCCTTACGCCTTCCCAGGCGTCGAGCCAATCAGGAGATCGAAGACACACTTACAACTAGCGTGAGCGACACCATTTACCCGCTCATGCAGGATGTTCTCGGCGATCAGCCTAGTTCTACTATTACAATTTCACCGGACATGGACGAAAAGGTAGCGAGAACACGGCGATCGCTTCGCACTCGTCTAGGTCCTTTCGTGATCACGATCAACCTGCTCACGATTATTGGCCTTTTCATATCTCTAGGGTCAATTTCTTGGATATGGTTCGGTCGCGAAACCATCGATGACTGGCGTCGGCTTGTTCTTACTAACCGGCTTGACATCATCGTCACCACCATATCTGTTTTTATAAGGCTAGCCATTGCGACGCAAGCAACGACAGTGATTTCGATGCTAGCTTCTCTGGCTTTAGAGGAAGATTCTCATGGGGGAGTTGAGCTCAGAAAAATACCCGCAATGTCAATTGCACGATATTCTAATACAGGTCCTTTATCAGTCCTCCTGCTTTTTGTAGGCTCTTCTCTTACTCACTAGTTCCTCCGGCGAGATCATCTGCTGATATACATTCCCGCTTCCAGTGGAAGGGTTTAAGGCCTGGACTTAACTGCCTATTTGTAGCTACTTTGATAATTACTTATACTTCCATCGTCGCGCAATTCACGTCGACGCTATTGTTGAGAGATTTATACATTGGCGAGATCATCGACTTTCCCCAAAGCAAGAGTAGTCCTGTTGGCTTCGGGCTTGACACCTGGATCAATAACAATATGTCGGTCCTTGTTAACCAGGGTCGGAATTATTGGACATCGCCACCAGTCAGTTTCCCAAGCTTTGCGCAATGGTCTGAAGATCCAACAATTGAAATGGACTCGGTAATGGATACAGGTCCCAGTTTGCGGGCATTCTTGCCTATAGCCTCCCCAGACACCAGGGCATCTTTAATCGATTATGAAGGCATAGCAGATGTTTTTGATACACGAGTCTTTTGCTCCCGGCCGACAGTGCACATCAACGATACTGGCGAGTTTGGCCAATATTTGAGTGGAACGCTAGTGCACGGAAACATCACGGATGAGATCGCTCAGATCCTTAAATTACCAGAAAACCGCACAACCACCTTTAGTGTCAATACAAACACTTTCCGTCCAGGAAGCTTTCTATTCAAACAACTCGATATTACACAAGGAGGATTAATCAGTGTCCTAGATCCAACGATCAACTCCACTCTACAGGACCATATTTCCGTTCACTATGAGAAATGGAACTGGGTAGCACAAGGCCTAGTCTCCAAGCCTAGGTTCTCAACATCTAAATGGAAGGTTGAGCTAGGCCATGCATTTTTATTTATTTCAAGCCAGTCGATATCCAGTGTGTTGGCCGGACAGCGAAATCCTGGAATTAGACCCTCTCTCGTAGGGTATCGGCCTCTTGAGAACGGTGTTTGGCTTGAGTATCCAGCCGGGTTCTTTACATCCGGTTATGAGTGGGGTGTTAACATAACCGTATGTTATGATGCTCTGTAAGCCTATATGCCCGACGAAATGCCTCTCATGGTAGTTCAAGACTCATAATGTAGATTTACGCCAGGGAATAAGAATCGTGTTAAACACCACGAGAGCTTCCCCATTCGAGCTACCCGAGCCTCGAACGCAAGCGAGCCTCTTGTAACCTGGGGCGGCGCAATTGCAAGTTTCAATACCACAGCCATTTCGGGACGATATTCCCAGTCGCCTCAAGGACATCATTCAAACTATCTCTTCCACCTTGATCGGGAGCCGGTAGACCGGCATCTGGGTGCTCTCCAGAGTAGTTGGTGGCCGTCATCTTTGGTGGCATTGACGCCGAGTAGTGTCTTTTCAGGTATGTTCTATCAAATAAACTAAAGAAAGAGATGTTGATTTGCTGATGTAGCGTTTGTCTAGTTGGGTTCGAATTCATGCTCTGGTTTTTCAATATCACACTAGGCTTAGATATCACACACAACGAAAACCCGGGATCTCCGCAGTATCAAGAGCTATTTAAAACTGAATTGTTTGATTTCGTTTACGACATTGTATGGCGTCCTTTCAGCAATCGTAATTTCGAACTTGCTGCATTGTGTCCACAGTGCCCCAACCACGACGTCAGCATAGCTAACAACCTGCCCACCCCTCCTTACCTCCATCCACTACTAAGTAGCATCGTAAACGACATCTTCGGGGCTACGGGTCAGAACCCAGCTGCAACATGGCAAGCCTTGATGACGCTTGTGCTTAGCAGCGCGTACTACGACTTGCTTCCGGCATTCTCCCGGAATGACACGATAACGACCACTAACATCGTCCAGCGCCTCCAGCCCGGGGATCGCGTGGGCTACACCATCGTTGTGGCTACAGTCTTGCTGCAGCTAGTCATTTCGGTCCTGGTGCTGTTTCGATTCTGGAAGCGAACACACTACTCGTTCTTGGGAAATGCATGGCAGGCTCTTTCCCAAATCGTATCCGCGGATACCATGCCTTTATTACTTCGATCGACTATGGTTACAGATAATGAATGCCAGATTCTTGAGGATGATTTTGGGGCGGGGGAATCTGATGAGAAAAGGGATTCTAGACTAATACTTAGGGAACATGCCGACGGTAGAGTTGTGTTACAATGTTAGACGTTTGAGAGGCGTAATACTCAGAGGGACATTCCACGGGTCATTTCTACATGGTTCAGTGTAATGAAGGGTGTGGGGAAGACCCCCGTGGTTGGCGGCGTTAGGAAAAATTTAGGCAAAGTATCGTGGCACTAGGGTGCTAGGTGGGAATGTCGATATAGCCTGGGAGGAGATTGAGTAGGGGGTTGGTTTGGCAATTGATTTCTAAGATATATTGGGCTAGGCTCCAGATGTTAGTGTTCCTACACAGCAAAGCCGGCTAACCCCTCAGGCTTGTTGGTTAGAATACAATGACTGTGACAATCGATTATCTTAAGGCCTTGACCGAGATGGCGGGTTAAGGTACCCTGTTAATCAAAGAGGGATGACAGCGAAAGGACCGCGAGATGATAGAGAGTTGTTTGAATGGAGATAACTAGTGACTCAACCACTGCGACCATGATGTAGGAGTTATAGAAGACCAACTCATGCGATGTATATCCACCCGATGTAATAGTATGACCGCAGCCAGCCGAGAACAGGCTAGTATATTCGCTTTCATCTTCACCTAGAGGCTGCAGTTCCAGACACCCGACCTCGGTGGAAGCTGTACGTCATATCCAGCCAATAGAAGTCCTGTACTAGAAACCTTTTTAAGACCAACGGAGAATAACTTACTTGAAAGATGCGACGTGTGTCTGTTAGTAACCAACATGTCTTAAATGCGCCCACCAATAGACAATTCACCTCGAGCGGGGCCAGCCGCCTACCAGTCATACGCAAGCCAAAAGGGAGGACAAAGCAGCACTCCTCACCCGGCCCTATACAGTTTCTCCACCCATAGCCAGCTTACAGAGCCAGCTTCTCCTGGTATTTAGAGCCTACGGGCGCGTAACTTCGAGCACGGAAACCGAAATGAGGATATAGATAATAGGGGCAGCCTCAATTCAACGCCATGAGTTCCACAATCAGGGTCGCTATCATCGGCGGTGGCCTGGCTGGAGCCTCCCTTATCCATGCCCTTGTCAAATACCCTCACCTAGACGTGCATATCTTCGAATCCGCCGCCGAATTCAAGGAAGCCGGCATGGCTATTGGCGTCGCCCGAAACGCTCAAGCTGCTCTCGATCTCATTGGTCCTACCGCTGCTCAGTGTCTTAAGCGAGCCGGTGCGGTACCGATGCGGGCAGTTCGATTCATGCTAGCGTACGGTGAAGAAGCAGGGAAGGTGATTGATGAACTTGACGATGCGGGTCAGGAAAAACGTCTCACCAGCATTGTCCACCGTGCCAATTTCTTGCAAGAACTGCTCGCTGGTATCCCTAAGAATAGGATGCATGCCTCTAAGAAGCTGCTGAAAATTGACGGGAACGGCCCCGTGACGATTCATTTCACCGACGGAACTACACATGAATGCGACATCGTTATCGGTGCCGACGGCATCCATAGCGTCGTGCGAAAACTTGTGCTGGGTGAAGACGATCCTGCAGCCTCTCCCCAGAACAGCGGCGCCTGGTGTGTTATGACCCTTCAGCCATTTGAAAAAGCGCAATCTATCCTCGGCAAGGACAGTGTAGACGTCGAGGATGCTCGCGAATACGGCTGGGCGGGCAAAAACGCCTTTCTAATGCATAATATTTTGAGCGGTGGCAATGAAGTGCAATTGACTATTGCATCGAACGACAGAGAAGCGACAACTGGGTCAGATGAATGGCAACGTGATATACGTGTTGATGAGATCAAAGAGTTGTACCAGGATTGGCCGGCACATTTAAGCAAGGCTGTCAACGAGGTTAGGAAGTTTCCGATTCTATGAAAATCAAGCGGTATAATAAAACTAACAAGGCACGCAGCTTATTTGCGATCAACCCAAACTTGAGGCCTTTTATCTTTGGGACCACCCCAAAGCATCCACCTATGTTTCTGGCCCCATCTGTATTACCGGCGATGCTGCCCACTCGACAACGCCGTGGCAGGGCTCCGGTGGTGGCATGTCTATCGAGGATAGTCTCATTCTCTCGTCCCTACTCGGACGCGCGAAAACACCGTCCGAGGCGCTTACGGCCTTAGAAGTGTATGATCAAGTTCGCCGCCCTCGTACACAGCGCATCGTTGAGTCGAGCCGGGTCACGGGGGCCATGGTTACTAGAAGCGACGAGCTGGACCCGGAGACTTTGAAGGCATTTATGTCAAGGTGGGACTTTATCCTTGATATTGATATGGAGAGGCATCGCGACGAGGCAATTGCGCTGATGGATGCTAAGGTGAAGAGAGAAGAGGTCATATGATAACGAGATGTGATGAAATGTCCGTACGCGATCCGCTTGTCTAGGTAGTGGCAACGCCATGATATAGCAGTCATGACCCTCAGGAGTGACTTATGCATACTATAATAAGACCAAAAATGCTCAGGGTCCATCTTTATCAAAGTAGAATCTGATACAAGAGCTTAACGGAAAGTTATTTCACGCTCCCAGTAGTCCATCGCGTTGGAGTCCTAATGTAGACTTATTTCCGGGGCCGAACTTGGGCTCACTGAGTGCTCAATTGATGTGGGCATGCTTCCTAGTTAGCTTAGTATACATACTGAAGATCACTAGACCTTACCCAAGAGGAGATATTATAGACCAATTTAAAAGAGTTTAATGTGCCCAGAAGTAAAAGTTGTGTTTCGATTTTAATTCTGGCCGCATTGAAACTGAGCTGGCAGCAATGATTTGAGGCACAACGTGACTAAGGGGCCTTGCAAGATACAAGAGGGTACTGCCAAAGGTTAGTTGCTGTTAGTGAGGTACACCCAGTGTAAAGTTGATGAGAAATAATAGGAAAAGTCTCAGTTGCAATTCCTGATGTTCTGTTCCGCCTTCCACTCCTAAGTATGAAAGCCACTCGCTGCTGACAAGGAGAAGCAATAAACCGCTTCATCTCCGACAATACCAGTTTTTCGTTTCCAATATAAACCCTCAGGTACTAACTCGACAGTAGTCAATAACTCAATAACTAAATCCAACTCGGACTTCTCATGTATTTGGTATCAAGTTCATATCGTTCCTCCGCCCCTGATTCTATCCGGCCTTGCACGCCCATGCCCGTATTAAACAGCTCGTGTCTGTGAGAATTTTTGCCTCCCGGAAGCTCCTTTGGGGCTTCTTCACTGGAAAATTCCAGAACTTGGGCGTGATGAGCTGAGCCTGGTTTGGGTGTAGTTTCATCTGAGCTTCTCCGGCTTAATTGGCGGCGCAACCACCATGACGCTGTCAGCAAAACCGTGAACACCAAAGCGCTAATCGCACCGACAAACAGCGCCCATATATGTACACCATACTCGAACACATACTCGTTATTGCCGGCTAACCTAGATCGAGTTACTAGAGCTATAGAGAAGGTGCACCCTACCGCGGCTATCGAAGAAGCGGTCGCCAGCCACGATAGAGCGACGGCGAAAACCGGCGGAATGAAGCAAGGAAGTGCAGTAGCAACTAAGACTAGGAATACAAGCGCGGTGGTAAGAGGATATAACGCCGATAGTGCGGGAGCAATACTGGCGATAAACCCAATAGAGACGCTGGGGTTATCGAAAAATTGTTGTACGACAGCTGACATGCTGTATCCATTCCCGTAATAGCAAACCCGTGACGGGGTTGCCAGAACAACGGTGCTACGAGCTCAGTTAACTAACCAACAATTCTAGGCCAATAGGGATCAACATCCGGACTCACTCCACGTTGTCAGGTGCCCAGCCGACGCAGTAGCCAAATGTTCCTACTTGCAATACCGGATTGGCGTCGTTGAATGACACAAGAGCCCTCACATTGAATAACGAACCGTCCGTGGTGGCGGGAACCGTTATGTCGGCAGCAATGAGCAAAGCCAAAGAGAGTGTGATGGGGACAAAGCTCAACAGTAAGAGCATGCTGTGTGCTGACACTCTACGCGCGCTTGCGCGCCTATTATACCATGGCTGCAAGGACTTGGCGTCGACTTCAAGCATCGCCATGATTTTGGGCAGGTGTGCAGGGAAATGGCGAAGACGGGAACAGAATTATGAGTCTTGAGAAACTAATTGATGTACATTGCAGTTCGCGGCGCTGATGTCCTCCGCTTTCAAATGCCTGGGTATAGTACTGGCCTGGAAAATGAGATCATGTGGACGAGAACACGCAGGGGATCCTGCCAGTCACCTTCGTCGTACAGATGCAGCTGTCTTTAGAATGATCATCGTCAATAATGCGACTATTCTAGTTATTTATAGCATACATCAGAACGCTCGCGTTTTAGAATGTGGTAACCACCCCCGCCCCCAATTCATTTGAGTGGGTTGGGTTGCGTTGCTTCTTAATCAGGCAACAAGACGCGATTGCGTTCGAGGGATCCAATCCGTCCTTGATCAAAATACAACGCTACTATGCCAACACACGCATATAATTGGCCGCTAGAAGCAGCATATATGTAGTAATTAACTACAATCCCAGCGACTTGGAGAACCTCTCGAATCCTTTACTACTACCCGGATGCACCGAGCCCTGACAGCACGCTTCTTGCTTTAGTCTCAGGGTAGGTACACAGATGCTCTCGCCGCTCCAATCGCCTTCCCGCGTACTGTTGGCTCAACGCTTATGTCGTCTTGCTCTATTTATCTTTCACCAAGCCGCTTTAGTTTTCTCCATTTTAGCTACGGTACGCTTCTGCCATAACCACTTCGTGTTGGTTACAATGTTCGTAGTGTTGCTTGTAGCCTCGATTTTCCGCAGCGTCCTTATTGCGCCAGTAACCCTTGAAGCCGAAATACTAGCTCCGGATGGAAATACGGCTATTCTTGATACACAACTCGCACCCGTATGGGCTATTACATCACACGTTAGGAGCACTGTTAGACTTTTTTGACCTCGGTTCTAACACTTTCCATCACCATTTAGTTAGTTATCGAGGGAAGATTCTGCCACCAGGTCCATGCTCGCGAGACTACCTGAGCCAAAGGTTAGGCCTCGCCTTGATAACGGTACCTAGGCCAGAGTTTACAGCGTTGCGCGCATTTCGTAAATTTCTTTGTGCTCATATTCTCAAGCGCGAATTAAAACCCTTCGCAAAACAGCACGAAGGCGACTTTGGCTTGATTTGTTGTTTTTCCGACGGGTGGGTTTGCTAGGAAGGATAAGAAAGCTGTAATGAAATCCGCAGCGTGGATATACCTAGCGAAGCAAAACGGCTGCATTATTCCCCAAGATGAAGACGATATCAAGACCAAAAGTCGTACCAATGAGTTAGCTAAGGTACTCATCCGCGTGCAAGTTGGATGGTCGGTCATTCAATGTACCGCGCGAAAACATCAGGATTGGGAGTGCTGAACCTCCGACTGACAGAATGGTTATAACTAATCTGGAAGAGATATGCAGTAATGAAGGTTAGAAGGAAGACCACGCTGAAATGGATATCGTGGAAACCGTTATTCCCAACGGAGAGGAGCGTTCTAAGATTATTATTTATCGCCGAAATATTGCGTTGAAATTTTCAGAAACATAAAGGTATGTGTTCCTCATGATATAACGATGCTAGCTCACATTTTGACTAATAGCAAGAAACAGGGCATCCGAGAAAAGATACTGTCCGTAAGGGCCTCCTCCTGGATGTCTACTCTCAACGAACCTAACTTGCTTGGGGTTCTATAAACTATCACATATGAGGCTAGGACATAAGAGACAGGATTAGGCTATTGCCAAGGCCTTATTGAAACAGGCCACTCCTTAAGAGATAATCATATTTATGATGGGATAGGCCCGTGGGAACGAAGTAGTGAAGACGATGGGCTCGGAACGCTGTCTGAGGGTCTACGGCCGACCGAGGTTGATCTGCCATTACGAATAATAGATACGCANGGCGCCCAGAAAAATCAAGAAACCCAACTTGTTTATACGGCCATGATGATGGGGAGTGATAAACTTTACGCTATATAACGCCGATGGCGTCACCCTCCGTGCAGGAAGGTTGATAAGGTCAAACAAAGTTCCTTGCGTCCTACGCTCAAAGGCAAAAGTAACATCACGTATGATATTGAATTTATAGTACGAAGGCGCCTACTGACTTGCCGTCGCTACGCAGAATTCCTAGTAGCTTTATGCTGCTCTTTTGAATGGAATGGTCGGCGTGACGCACTTCTTCTACATGTTAAAAGTATGTTAGGTGAAGGAGTCACCGCTATCACACCAGAATAGGGGCAACTATGTTCCTGTATGTAAGACCCGTCTTCCCACCCATCTATCGTAGTCTAGATACAATGCATGCTTATGTACCTTCCATTTCACCACTGTGTCAATTAGTGAAACTTATGTTGTCACTTTAATATTGAAAAACTTCTGTATATTCAACCTAAGAGCCCCGTTCCTACTAAAGCCTACCCCGTCCTAATACACTCACTCACGACCATCTATCGCCAATGCTTTAGTCCATGTACGCGAGTCTGTAAGTAGGTATAGCTCTATGGCTATTTTAAATTTTCGGAACGCTATTGACGCTTTGATAATAAGAACAGCACATACAAAGCGATACGGCGTATTCAGCAACTTTCTTGGCATAAACACTAGGGGACAAGAATATGAATGGGCGGGTTTGGTAGCAATCATAAGTGTACGGGCGGTGATATGGAGTTGTGCGACGTCGAAATGCGAGAGGAGTGAATATTCCCAGGGTTCGCCTTGGGTTCAAATTCGGATCCTAGTATAGGAGATCTGACATGGCTCTGTTCCGCTCAGGAAGACGGATATACTAGCAAACGACAATAGGCTCGTGACATATTCCGGGGAAGGCACAAGAATGGAGAATAGGCGATGATACTATTCCCAAAACCAGAGTAGCTATGACAACTCGATATGGCGTTGGCTTACCTCAGTGCAAATGCACGATGCGGGTGCTAAAGCAGGCTCCATCATTAAGCCAACAAGGGCTACGGCACAGGCCTTGGTATTATGTGTTGCTGACGTTGCCGATATGTCTCTCCCTAATAGAAAAGAATTGGTAATAAAAGCGAAAATGAGCGCTTTTACTGCCTACAAGCTCATAACATCATAAAACAGAATAGGTTGGCTTCGAACCCGTGCCCATCCCTATATTCCCAGTTTATCTCCTCTTTTGAGAAAACATTTTGTATCCGGCTTTGACGGGGTGTTAGTATGTCGGGCGAACTCGTGGCCGTGATGGTAGGCTCGCCTAAGTAGATAATTATAAAATAGTGCGAGCTCACATTTAATGTGCTGCCCTCTGTCGCTAGTCCAGGCTATACATTGTCCTCAATGGCACACTCCAGCACTCCATTTCTTAACCTACGCCGGAATAGCTTCATCATAACAGGATTTGATATGAAGCTCGTCTCATAAGCAAATATCAATATCTCTTCATAGTAGCAGCAATATAACCCTTGAAAAAGGACTTTTTATGTCAGGAATGAAGGGGGCATCCCAGGTCGCTATATAGGCTAGCCTGAGAGTGATCTAGATTAATCTAGACATTTGATGTGATTGGTAGTAGAAAGTACAGTGGACTCTAAATGGGTTAGGGTAATCCTTCATGGGTCCAGGGTCACAAGATACCCCTGTAACGTTCAATACCATGTATCAATCAATCTCTCAATTACTGTTTTGCCACGAGCATCCTCGGGTGAAGTGACAAGTGGGTAGGCAATTACTATGTGGAGGGACAGATATTGCGTCTCTAGCAAGAAGTCGGAGATATCTCTGTCAGCAAATATTAAATATTACTATGTATAGAAACGTATGCATCGCTAGTAGCATCTCGGAATTATAGGTGTCAGCAACATCAATATCTCCGATCTAGAGAATAACCCGCGCGCCCTAGCTCGAAGGCTAAGCTCAAACTAACAGGAAATGACTCCATCTACAGGCCTACCCTTGTGAGGCACGTTGTCTATATTAACTTTAACTTAACCTTCAGATATAAAACAATACGCTCCAGCTCGCGAAGACCTCAACTAAGCCCTCCTGGCTTCACCTTTACCTTCACCTGCGTTTTTACTTATAGTCATTAAACCAACAAACAGGATGTACAGCACCACAATTCTCCTCTCTATAGCCGCCCTTGCGGGTACATCGCTATCTCAGAAATCGGACAGTCAGTTCTGCTCCGCGTTCTTTACTTCCCTTGTTTCTATCATTGAAGAGGAAGCTCCCACGACACCTCCAGTGATTCTCTCCTTTCTCATCGAGAGTGTTGAAACCACTACGCCCACAACTACCGCACCGCCTCTCACTACCCTTGATTTCGCAAGCCATGCGCTAGAGCTTTGCGAGATTGCCACGGAGCTGCCTTCGTCTCTTTTGCCTACATTTCAGACCTATGCCGCGGAACTTCTCAGCTTTGGCAGAGCCCATAGCAGCGAGCATATAGCTTACGTTACGGACTGCGCCCCGGAAGCGGAGGTTTCGAGCAGGTCCAGCTACCTCGAGTACATCTTTACGGCTACGGGAAACTTCTGCGAGGAAACGCCTTCCCCTGGCGGCGCGTCCAACGGCACCTACCCAACACCCGCCCCAACGTCTACGAGCTCCTATGCTAGCCTTAACAGCTCTACTACCATGGTGGTCACGGCTGCTGCCGCTAGGCCCACAGGCGCCTGTCTAGGCGCCGCAGCTATAGGTGGCGTTCTCGGTGCCGCAGCCCTGCTTTAGCGCCCACGAATATTTTGCGTTGATGTGGCCAATATTAAGTCCATTACGTATCCGTTTATACTATAGTATCCCAATATATATATATACTATTATGTACCATGAACTTGATATTAAATCACACCCTTAGCTTTTCCCTATTAAAAGAAGAGCACTGCAAATCAGCAAAGAACTACAGGAAGCAAAAAAAAAGATCTTTAGGAGTAAATGTGTGCTAAAGCTCTTGTTTTCTAATGCATATAACGCTTGCTTGCCGCAATGTTTTAGTTCCTAGTATTAATTACTACATGTAAATTTAACGAGAGTAGTTATTATTATGCTGGAATATACTAATCAGGACCCAAATGGCCATCGTGGAATTACGTAATAGGATAAGAACAAGGAATCTTTTGACTAGTATACCTACCTTCCACCCTAGCTCTTCAGCATTCGTGCCCAACCTCGCATATCTTCCATGATAATTAGCAGTGTCACTGGATCGCTGCATTGGATTAAGAACCGATCTCCGATTCACATTCCACTATTTATAACTCATCCATTTAAGTAGCAGCCCACAACGTTTGGGGGCACAAGTAGCCATAATCAACCCTGTCTGCACTGTGTTTTTCTTTGCTTACCAGTATCAGTTTACACGCTGGAGTTAGTAATTACCGAAAGGAGTAAGATTTCTACTCATGTTTTGGGAGCATGCAGGAGCAATAAGGCCGAAAATATGCCAAAAGGGGAAAATAATAACTCCAGGGAACTAACTACCTTAACGCCTGGAGATTTGTTTTGCCATTTTTAGCAAGATCTCAGGTTTGAAGACCTGTTTTGGAAGTTTGTTTTAGAAGTCTGTTTGTATATAAAAATATACGTATTAAATATTTAGTAATAAAATTTTAAAGCTAATTATGTTTTAATATAATTTCTTTTTATATTTTTTATTATTTAAGCTTTTATTTATGCTTTATAAAATATAAAAGCTAGTTTTAAAATAAAGCTATTTTTAAATATATATATTATTGTTAAATAAAAGTTTATTTAATTAATGTTTAGTTTTATAATTATTTTATAATATTTATATTTTTAAAACTTTTTTAAATAAACTTAAATAATATTTTTTTTGTTAAGTTTTTTTAGCTTTATATTTATAATAGTCTATTATTTTATTTAGTTTATTTTTTGTTTAATAAATAATATTACTTAATATTTAATTAAAATGCTTTTTAGTTTACTTAAGTTTAAAAACTATACTATAATA
>JAPUUL010000497.1:0-17567 GCA_029590625.1 Lasiodiplodia mahajangana
GCTAGCACCATGTCGAATTGCTGGATCAAGACCGAGCTCGGCTGGTGGATGGTGCAGACGATGGCTTGTCCGGCCCGGGCGAGCTTCTTGAGGAAGGTCACTATGGAGAAAGCTGACTGTGAATCCAGACCCGACGTTGGCTCGTCGAGGAATAGCAAGAGCGATGGTTTCGCTGCGAGCTCTACGCCGATAGTCAATCGTTTGCGCAGCTCGACCCCGAGCGAGGAGACGATGGCGTCTTGGAGATCATTTAACTCTAAGAGGTCGACGATCTTATCGACATACGCTAACTTTTCGGATCGTGGAATACTAGCGTCTTGACGGAGTAAAGCGCTGAATTCGATCGCTTCCCGAATAGTCTGTGTGCCGTCGTGGAGGTCTCCTTGTAAACAGAAACCCGTGTTGCGCTGGAAATNCGGGCTCAAGGGGACGGCCATCGACGAACATCTCGCCACTAACAACCCCGATGCGCTGGCGCTGCGCCAGAGTATTGAGAAGAGTCGTCTTGCCAGCGCCCGATGCACCGACGAGGCAACTAGGAGACCAGGCTTCGCATACCCATTTACCTTGTTCAGCAGCTTGCGCTCGCCTCCGAGGTAAGGTACCGTATACTCGACATCGCGCCAAGTGAAGATCGAATCACTGTTACTCAGTCTTTCTAAATCCTCTTGCTCACTCGCGGTAGCCAAACCTCTAGAGCTATTCGACGACGCGCTAGATGGCTCGTCGACGTTCTTCTCCACATCATTTGGGGCTTCTGCTTCCTTAGCTTGTCTCTTCGATTTTTGGCTCTTCTTGAAGATGAGCGCGCCCCCGCCACCAGACGTGAAGCTAAAAAGCTCCGTCGCTATAACCGTGATGATGATGTACAATACCGTGAACGCTATAGCGACGCCAAAATTGCGCCATAAGTTTGAGCGGGAGTAGTCGAATTGAGTCTCCAAGTAATCGTGGCCTGTGACTTGGACAGAGTTGGTTGTTGCACCTGCAAATGAGCATCCCTGGAATCCAGGCTGGGCGTTGGGTCCTTGTGGGACACGCTGCTCCGGGGCACATTCCATGACGCGTCCAGAGAACTCGTTAGTTATAACGGCTTCGAAACTGTAAGCCATGGGGTTTATCCAATATATCCAGCCGAACCAGATATACTTGCTTAACAGCTGAGTCTTCGGGATGACGTATCCAGTGAGGATGAATAGGACGTTCAGTGCTATTCCAGAAAAGCGAACGGCTGTGTCAATCTCTGGCGAGATGCTGGCCAACATTCGATATAGAGCTGTCAGCAAGGCCGTAGTAGTGTATACGAATAGAAGGAAGATCCAGAACTTGCTAACATCGCGATCGAGATTCGTCATGAAGTACATGATGATGCCGAATATCACGACCTGAACAAACAGTACGGGCAGATCCGTGATCACACGAGCAAGGGAGACGGCAGACGGGCGGTAAAAAGCATAGTCTTTCTGCCGCGCAGCCACCGCACGTCCTGACACTGCCTTCATAAGCTCTGTGAGTTGTAGCCAGCCCAAGAAGACGATCGAGAAGAAGCAGGCACCCCCACGAGTGAAGGCGCCCGCGGTGGAAAAGGGCTGGTTGTAGTAGATGGAGCCGATAACCAGACCGTTCGAAATAATGATGAATAACTTCGTCCAAAGCGTCGTAGTGTCGCCCAAGAGGAGCCAGAACTCCCGCTTGGTGCAGTTCAACACCTGACGGGAGAACGATACGGTGTAAGGAGACTTCTTGCTGACATTGCCGGATTTGGCCTCCTGGACGGCGCCTTCAAACCGCTTGGTGTCTTTGAACTCGGTCTGTTTGAGATACTCCTCGTAGTCTTGGACGTCATCCAATAGCTTCTGATAGTTCGGTGAATTTCGAAATGCCCTTTCCAATTCTTCCGGGGTTTTGGGTGCCTTGTCTTCGAAGCCTGGCCTGAATCGTCTCTCTTTGGGATCTGTAACGGCCGTGAGGAAGTCTGCAGTTGTTTGCTGCTCGGGGGCGTCGAAACCGAGGTCTATAAAGTATTGTTTAGCTTCTTTAGCTGGGCCCGAGTAAATCTCACGTCCTTCGTCGATAACTAGGACCTTGTCCATGAGCTCGTAGATCCCTTCTCCCGCTTGATATAACGTAACGAGAGTAGTGCGGTTGGTGATATCGGTCATGATCCTTAGAGATCTAGCGTAATCTAAAGCGGTCGAGGCGTCGAGACCGCGCGTCGAATTATCCCAGGCCATCACTGTCGATTTCGACGCCAAAGTTTCGGCAATGGACACACGTTTACGCTCACCACCGGAAACACCGCGGATGTATTCGTCGCCCACAAGTGTGTGTTTGGTGTGACTGATTCCGAAAATCTTCATGAGCGCATTAGCGATGACCGGGATGTCTTCCTTTCCCGACTTCTTCGTTTTGTTGAGTAAGGCGAAAGTCAGGGTCTGCCAAACGCTCAATGTGGCGTGATGTATGTCATCTTCGGGGTTGTAATTCACCTCGCCTCGGTACATCTTCCTCTGTCTTTCTGCCTCGATACCTCCATAGGAGACATTGCCTTCGACGGCGGCGAAGGATTCGCGGTTGTTGGTGATGGCTTTTAAGAATGTAGAGCATCCGGCGCCTGGACGCCCTAAAACAAGCATCATCTCTCCATCGCGAACACATCCAGTGAAATCGCGGATCAATGTCCGAGTTGGGGGTTTCCGGAGTCGTAGAGACGGAAATAAGTTGGTGATGTTTCGATATATGTCCGGGCCGAATGTGCCGATGACAGCGTCGGGGACTGTGCGTACGAAAGAAGCTGTGCTCCCGATACCTTTGACGGTGAGCTGTCGATAGACAACGCCGACCTTCTTCTCGGAGCCAGCTTCCGTGCGCTTTTCGAATCGACCCTCGCGCATGAACCTCCCAAGCTCGAAGTCATCGTCTTCGGTGACTCCGGCTTCGACATCGGTATCAAGGGACTCGGCATCCTCATTTACGTCTCTTGCAGATCGAGTCCGCCGAAGATGACTGGCTTGTGTCTCGTGCGTCCTTGTCTGGTGCAACTGGATGAGATTATGTCGTAGCTCTTCTAGCTCTTCCTTCGCTGCCTCTTCATCCACACCACCGACATCTCGCTCACCCCAAGTACCATCCACATCCGGCATTCTATCCAGAGTTCTACCGGCTGCAGTGTGGTCGGTATCGAGAGACAGCGGCGGTGACTGCGGTGTGTTTGCGTCTATGGGCGCGCCTTCCCTATGCCATCTGTTTGTTGGAGGGCCCTGTTCACTTTGTCGGCGACCCCGACCGTCCAGTGCTGTGGCCCACATGATGGCAATTTTATGACACGTCCCGTATGTCGTCTTTCTGTTATTGTTTTCTCTGTAGTTATCCGTAGTTTAATCCAATTCGTCCCTACTGAGGAATAACCGCCCAACCACAATTTGGGCTTTCCTTACTGGTCCCAGGAAATGTCTATTGGGATATTAAGGGGGTTGACAGCCAGAGGAAAAAACAAGGTATTTAACAATGTGTATTATGGCAACTGCATGTGAGCGATAAAGGAAGAGTTATATAAATAAAACAAAGTAAAACCGGCCGCCTCAACTACCATACTAAGAAAAAAAAATAAACATAGACACGCTTCTACTCACTAAATTTGCGACAAAGAGGAGCGGATATACTAATATGTAAGTAACAACGAGGACGCTCGGAACTGCGGGTATAAGCTTTCCTTTTCTCCATCTTGCATTATTCATCAGAGGCTCAACTGCTGTCAAAATTTGTACCTGTGGATCATGAATCATACAGTCACACCGGTTTGGAGGGGCTGCTGGAATTTACATGAGATGTCTGCAGATGACGTTAGTCTGTTTATCGCTTGGCGCGTCCACATAAATCCGCTTCGTCGGCACCTACAGCGGCTTCGATGATATAAGCACGGCTTGATCCATGCCGACAGGTTCATCCTATCGAAGGTATTCGGGTCCTCAGACTTACATATAGTCGTTGAGCGTGTATCAGCAAGTAAGCCAGCGCAAGGCGGCCCACAAAAATCTTATAAATCAACAGATTGTGTTGTCAATATTTCTTCCTGTTGATGTGATTCTCTTCTCCACCTCTAATACCATTGCTAGTGTGCACTAGGTACTGTGTGCATGAGAGCCTCGTCAATGCTATGTAGATAGTCATTAAAGAGAATATCAACTATGATTGGTTCGTATTGGTCTTGGCATCTAGATAGGAGCGGAGCTAATGGTTCATAACCCTCGCCTTTCCTGTTACGTCGGCGATAATCTCTAATTTGGTATCGGCATTAAATCCTATATCGGGGTTTAAAATAGGCATTATGATAAGAGAACGACCACCCACGTCCAGGCGAACAAGCGTCAATTTAGTTTAGGCAGTAGTGATTGTTATATGGGCGCTTTGTGGGAACCCCGAAATATCTGGATTACCTAGACTGAGTCTCCGGAGTGGGGGTCTATTTACACGTAGGTTTCGGGAACTTGCTTATATGTAACCAGTCCGTGTCGCAGCAAGCAAGGGGGAATATATTTTTCTCAAAGGAAAACCTGGGGTGTTTAATACACGCATAGAGAAGAGAATAAGATTAGTCAATCCGAATTGAAATATATCACTAGTCAACACCCACATATCAACCCTTGTAAAAACTTATAAGGGATGGTCTAGAATTTACCTAGCGAAAAAGCTACTGGTTGCAATTCACGTATGGCCCTGCAACCTCTAAACGAATCAGGTCTATTGTGAGTGAGCGCAGCTCTAAAAACTTGATATTTTCTGTCTAATGCTTAAATACTTTGTGAATTCCAAACTCCTCTCCCAATACGTTATATTTGAATGCGCCTTTGGGAGACCGCGTGGTCCGAGTAACAACTGGTTTTCGGACGCCATCATTATTTGTGACGTTGAAGATGACCCGGCCAATGACGATGAATTCGAGCTTTGGCAGTACCTTAATATACGCAGCAGCATGCTCCATCATTCTAGTTTCGTGGGAAGCCCAAAGGCTACCTTCTGGCGAGAAATAAATATAGTAACGTTTGTCCTCGATGATATTTCCATTATGTGTGACTGAATACGTGTCGCGCAGAATGATTAAACGCCTTAGATTGGTTAGCTTGCCGAGATACCGTCTAATTTTATCATGATCTATGAGCCACCCGTTATATAACCAGTGACACGAAGCCTCAACACAAAGCACTTCGACTGAAGAGAGAAGTGAAAGCGTAAATAGGGACTCTTCCGGGATATCTGCATGTTTCCACGATAGCCAGAGAGTCCTGAGGCTCCCGTGGTCGAGGAGTGACTGCAAAATACACATGAGAAATTCGTCTTCTAGGTACCGGTGAAGCGCCAATGATGTGATTTGTGTGTTCGATTTGATGAAACCGATCAGCGTAGGACCACTCGTTTCAAGTAATCCAAGCACGATCGTTTTCAGAGAGTGTACCTGGCCAAGCTGGGATAGAAATTGAGCGGTTGAGTTATTGCACGGAATAACCAAAGAGGATAACCCTTCCCGTATCAAACAGGACAACCCTCGCGTGTCTAGTCTTGTATTTCGGTCAATATGAAGCGACTCTAACTGTAGATCTTCGATTTGAATCGACAGTGACTTTACTTTTAAGTGATATATACTTAATTTAAGGCCACGGAGCTTCGAATGGCATGACTCGAAAAGAGCTTGGTAGAAACTAGACGAGATGGTTTGCTCATAAGAATCGCCGTCCAACGTCACCTCAATGGTTATTGTCTCGATGGAGCACTGCCCTCTTCCAGTCCTTATACCACGCTTTGCTCGACAGATGCCGGATAATGTGAGCTCTTTGATGGACAAATTAGACAAACAATCTAAAAGCTCGTTATCGAAATCACAGCAATCTATAGTAAGAGACTGTAGATGAAGAAGCGAAGGAATGATGGGGAGAACGGTCGGCCAGTAGAGTCGTTGATCCATAATCCTCTGGGCGCAGTCTGCAACATCAGACCGCAGCGGAAAATTGGACAGTGGTAGGTCAGAGCACCACGACACGGAGGAGTCGGTGTCTGTCTCAAAACCGTTGGTACCTATCCGTAATTGGCGGATATGCCTTCCGAGAGGCAGCGAGAAGGCCACGTCGTTNGGGGGATTGGTGCCTATCAGCGGCCTCTTTCTTGAGAAAGCGAATAATTTCAAGGTCATTGCGGATCTTGGAATAACCAATATCAAGGCTACGAAATTGATACCGCCGAGCCAGCTGCCGAAATACTGAATTAACGCGAGCCAATATGGCTAGGAGGGGTTTGTCGGCGTAGCTCATTATCATGTCGACGATCTCGTAAGGAAGAGCGGGGAGAACCGGAGTTGCTGAGGCAACGTCGCTGTCCTCAACAACCCGCTGGGGTGGTGGCACTGTTGTCGGAGTAGCCATTTCGTGTTATTTCAGGAAGATATTTAACATGTAATGAGGAAATACCGGCGAAATTATCGAAGCATAAGGTAAGTTTTGTGCTGAATGAGAACGCGCTCAGATTTTAGGACGCGCCCCTAGTGATTTCGGCGCCCCCGTGAGTGATTTTCAAACAACAACAAATGAAAAAAATGACAGGTGCGTAAATAGCCGCCACAACTTCTGACAGGCTATGCGCTTTAGATATGATTGTCCCTTGCGTTACCCCCTATTGGCTGATATCCGGAGTTAAACAGTGTGGCTTGTGCCCCATGTATTGCACGCATAGCTTTGCAGAACCTTTCTTACTTCTTCACCCATAGTACTCTCATAGTAAATTTAGTTACCTTCGTTCTTGGGAGCTCTTTTAACAAGGGAGGCGAAGCCCCCCTACCCTAGAAGTACCCTGTGGCTATGGCCAGGCCTCTAGGGGTGGTTGGGTTTGCCCTGACTATTTCAGTAGTGGGATAATGAAGTCTGGTGGTACTGTTCCTAATTACCAACACACAACGCCTCATACGAGCCCTACCGGGTGCTATTGGTAGGCGAAGTGGAACAACCTTCATGCGTACCTACCATCTTATATAGGAGCCTTATGGGAGTAATTTAGTAGAGGTTTACATGTAAATCGCCCAGTGACCGTCCCCAAATATCACTATCACATCACGAGTTACATCATGCTTCCTCGCAAAGGACTTTGGTTGGCCAGCAGCCTGCAGGTCGTGTGGAACTTACGTGGAATGC
Source organism: Lasiodiplodia mahajangana (assembly GCA_029590625.1). Taxonomy (NCBI): domain Eukaryota; kingdom Fungi; phylum Ascomycota; class Dothideomycetes; order Botryosphaeriales; family Botryosphaeriaceae; genus Lasiodiplodia; species Lasiodiplodia mahajangana. The sequence goes on from JAPUUL010000497.1 coordinate 7,176, forward strand.
GTGTCAAGACTGTGCATATGAGACGCAATATAACTACTACCGTCCCGCCATTATCTCTCTTTTCGAGTTCTCATGGCATCGAGGTTCCCCGGAGCTTAAAGTTTTACATGACATTTGCCTAGTGGTGACTTAAGAAAGGAGGAGACCCTCCCCTTCCCGTTTATTCATTATTATCTGCTATCGTCATCCCGTACACTTCATAGCCGTGCATGGGTTTATAAAGAGATCACCCAGCAAGAAGGCTTCTGCAGCTAGCACCTAGTTATCATATAGTGATAAAACATGCCAACCTCAACGGACGGGTTCCTAGCCCTAGGACGCCTCCTGGCAGACAATAAGTTCTGCTGCCGAACGGTTGCCTTCGCCGATATCTACAAAGCGCTACAAATCACCGGAAACCTACCATATACCGACCAGGAACTCCAAACGGTCGGCTTTGTCAGCACGGGGTTCGGCGCTACGAGCGAATAATCAAGCTCATGCGGATAAGGCGTAACCTGTCATATCCACCGACACGTTCTATTCTATGGTGTTGACTACTAACACCTCGCAAGTTTTACGTTTAGTATCTGATTCCTGTCGAGGATGCATTTTACAATATGTGTTCCAACCCTCCCGCCCTTTACCTACCAGTTCCTCTAGTATACTTAGATATGCAGTCCAGGCTGACGAGCACACAGGTATGCAGCGCAACTCAAGAGACTCTGGTAAATCTTCGCTGCGTCCGGTGTTTAGCACTGTGATGGAATTTATCTAACGGTTAATATTAGGTTTACTATCGTAAATTTACAGACGTCTACGACTATGTGGTCACCGCCGGGGCAAGCGTCAGAAATGATTACGGTACGGGAAGCCTTGATCACCCATCTGCTAGCCTTCACTCTATTCATATATCTGACCGAAACAAGCGTGTGTAAAAGACATCATATTCGACGGTCTTGCAGGACTCATTAAGGACCCAGATAACGAGAGTCTCCAACAGCAGATTCACCAAACCATCAGAAATCGAGTGGAGACGCCAAGAAATTTACCCGACGTAGCTAGTGCTCTCAGGATGGATATGACCAGCTCGGTCTAAACTATCATCGAGAATCAGGCGAAGCTCGGAGAAATGGCGAAGCCACTACAAGGCACCTCTGCTATTTCCGAACTTCTGAGAGAGGCGGATGGTGATGAGGAGGACTACCAACAAGATATGGGAGGCAGTGCAGAACCTCTTAGTATGTGGCATGCACACCACAATATGCCCCTCCCCCCTTTTTGTTCTTGACCTAGTTATGTGAACTGGCGGCTCATGATTGTCACCATTCGAAGAAGATAATGGCCGATCAGAAGACGGAAGACCAGTCGGGTCCCACGCTGAGCGACCTAAAGAAGCTTTTGGGTGAGTATATCTTTTGTTGTATTGGTATCACTTGCCCCTCTCCAGTGACTAAGGCGAAGGTATGGCTGTATCTATCAGAAAGGCTAACACAAAAGCTTTCAATCGCTCTGATACATAGAGGCAGCGGTAGCAATCCTAAGTGACATGTCATGGTTACTGGAGGAGTTCGAAAACGACGCCAGGCCGGGGCCGGACCTCGTGCTTAATCTGGAAAAGAATAACCTCATTTAGATGTGGGATAACCTGGCCACGGAACGTAGTTGACTCCTTTCTGTTTCTTTTCTCATTTCGATGTTGTTGGGAAATTGATTCCTATCTCTCTACGCGTCAACTAATACTGGTCAAAATGCCAACTTCGATATACGCAGTGCAAGAATTCAAGGATCGATACTAGATGTAGCCGAGTCAATCAAGAAGAACGGAAAGGTAGCACTGAAAAGGCTCGAATGCCCGAGTTTCATCGAAATAAGGAGCAAACCGGAAGAAAGCGAGGGCGCACTGTCCATTTTTTTAAGGAAGGTCAGAAATGCGAGGTCACTGTTTAATAACACAATGCTGCCTGAGTTTTCTGTTCACCGCAGTAAAAGAAACACAAGAGCTCCTAAGGGGAGTGCCCCCCCTCTCTTTATAGCGGCTAGATACAAATTTGCAAACCTAGGCATGCGATTTATGTTAGCAGTAGTACCGTGGAAATCTAACAGTACTGTCACATGTCTTCGGGTATTAGCACTCAGTGTAGCATGGGGGTTTGAGGAGCCTGATAAAACTGCTATCTAGTGTTGCAAAAACTTCATCAACGAGATCACAATGAGAGACCGTTGTAGAATATTAAATATGAGCTGGGATCCCCGCCAGGAGCAGTTTCTCAGGGGCTGGGCTAATAGCACGCCGGAAAAAGNCCCATGGTAGAGCACCTAGGCAGTTTTTACATACCAATGTGAACTTACTGTAGTGACGCCGTATTCATATGTCAATATTACCTGCTACCTACTGTTTGGCGATTTGTGGCGTGCAGCGCAACATATAAGCCAGGCGTGGCTAATCCTCTCTCTCGTTATGCACTGGAATTGTTTTCTCAAAACAGCTTCTCTGTCCTATTTCTCGCTAGCTACTCTCATAAACACGACCTCTTGTGCCAACCGGCGGCATGTACAAAATCTTTTGGTACCCTATCCCCATAGGCGTCATTACAGGAGCGAAAGAACCTTCGTCCGTATTCCAGTGCTGTAAACTTCTCTCAAAAGGCAGTAGCAGTCTCCGAAATCTTTACGCTGTTATCACCTGGCTTATAGACCTGCCACGAAATCGTCCGTTTCCCCGTCTTTGACGGATCCCATTTTAAACAGATGCCACACTTATCCGTAGTCGCTGCGCATTGCATACTTCCAGAAGTCCGGACTTGCTTGCCGCCGTTAGTCGAGTGGTTGTGTATGGAGTCGCGAACGATATTGGCAGCATCGCCCCAGGAAATCGCGGTATGTGCTGTGCCGTCATCGGATACCTTGGCGGCAAAAGCGCAGGTTCCCACCTGGGAAAAACTCCAGTACGAGCCGTCGTCAACAGGTTTTCCCTTGCCACTGTTATAAAAAAACCATAGATGAGTTTTGTGGCTGCTGAGATTGTCGACTAGTTTTTCGCAGTCTTCCGCAAGAGGCAGTTCCGATGAGGTTTCAGGCTTGAATGTTGAGGTATCGCAAAGATTCGTAGTACCCAGATCTGTTTGGCCGAGGCCCCAGGTATTATCGTCTCTACCGACAAGGTTAAGGGTTCGGCCTTGGACAACATAGCCAAGGGCTATAGTGGTAAAAAATGAAGCAACGCGCATAATGTCAACCACAAGGTGGAAAATAAAATAGTCTTTGTGCGTGTGTTGGGGGGGAGGGGCGAGCGAGGGTGCGTGCGTTGCGTGTGTGTTTTATGCGTGCGTAAAGAGGGGGTATTCTCAAGCAAGTCAGACTAGGTACTGATACTTATATAGAGAATGTAAGTAGAGGAGCTTGAACTTCCCGTTCCTAGAAATTCAAGCAGTTTTGAAAAGATAATTAGAAAGCATAATAATTGGTAGCGGGCGATTGTGTAATTATGCTTTGAAACTACTCCTGTTATACGAGAGCGAACCGTTTCCTGGGAGCATTGAATGAGCAAAGCAGACCAATGATTGCTCTTGATAGGCTTAATATAGCTTTGAACTGAAGCAAGTGTAACCATTAGCGTAACTCATTACACAAGGGATAAAATTTTACTTTGGAGTTACAAGGTTACCCCCTCTTTCTCTGCACAACACGATCTCTCGCGCAAGCTCGAAAGTACCCCTTGCCAAGCGCTCTATATCATGCTGTTCCTGAGGGCTTATTGTCATGCGGTAAAGCCTACACATATATAATCCTTTTCTATGGCTGGTCCTGCCAATAGATGTGGGAGCTTTTAGGGGAGAGCCTTCGCTAACTGCAGAGCAGGTAGGGTGGCATTCTCAACCAATGATCTAATAGTCAACGAAATGATTATTATTATCACTCCGCTCGATCAAACTCTCATATCCTCTTAAGTTCTGGATCTAGAACCTCTAAACTTTCACCGGTGGGATCAACTCTACAGCTAGGTACATATCATCAGAGCCAGTACTCTAGATTAGAATAAGGTGTGCGCCTACGATGTCGGTTCATATGTAATCAAATTCCTTACTACGCCTAGTTTTAGGTAGCAGGGCACACTCGGTCAGCCACGATTTGGTCTCGCTGCATGAGGCAGTGTTACGCAGTGATGGCAATGTGTTCAAGCGCTTTAGCCTGGTCCTCCCATTCCGATTGAATGTCAATCCAAATTACCTACATACTGTGTGTACCTAGGCAGGTAAGCACCTAGGTAGGCTAGGATTTCATCGAAGCCCTCAATTGCCGTAAGCAGAACCTTGTGCCGGTCAAGCAACAGAACGAATCCCTACAGAGGATTCAAGTTGTCGAAACATCGCTCTCTCAGTTCCAGTATGATCACCAACCCGCGACCGTAGCGGTGCGTGAAATGCCTTGGCGTGTGCAAGCAGGAACTCGAAGCTCTGGAGAGCCTGGTGGTAGATATTGCCGCAGCGACCAGCCTACAACAGACAGGAAAAGCAAGATAAAAGAACAAGGAGAAGAGGTTGCTCTATCCATTCAGTCGCCCAAAGCTCGAACAGCTGGAGGTGAGACTGCGCAATACAAACATGACGCTTCAATTAGCGTTGCAGTCACCGGGATTGTGAGCAAAATAACCGTTCGTGGGTCCAAGACGTCTGCTTTACACATTCTGTCAGATCCGTATCACAGTCAGGCGCTGAGAAATTGGCCACGCTGGAGGCGGCTTCTCATGACATCTCAAGCGATTTTCTTGTCGTCGGATCCCAAATCTCGGGCACGAGTATCCCCCTTCAAGGCATCCACAGCACTCTATCCGGGTTTGAGACCCGATTCAACAGCTTCGAAAATCTCCTCAAGCAGCTACTTATTTAATAGTCAGCTCTCAATAGAAATAAACGGGAGGCGAGGAGCCTAGCTAACCTAGCTTTTCGAGTATTCAATCTTATCACGCCAGCTCATCACACAAGCATTAGATCATCCCCGCAGCAGCTACCAGCCGGCTGCCCGTAAAGCCGAGGATGTCGAGAAACACCCGTGACGGAGCCCCAGTTCAGACAAAGTTTACGTCAAGCGACATAGTATTGGCGACAAACCACCATGCAACGCATTTCAACTATACGGTCTTGACGTCTGTTGGGCAGAAACTCCTTGTGTTTGTGCCGCCATCGCCGGTGCCTGCAACGCAAGAACGTCGCCTGGGGCTTCCTGAGGCTCTCCTTTGAGACGACCACCGAGGACCATCCGCCTAAATGCCCAGCCGGCCAGCAAAAAGCATGCAAAGATCAAAGTAAAAGAATTGCATTGACGTATACTGGACTCCAACGCCTGATCAATCCAGCCGCTCAACTTTCATTCGCGATGACTTCGGTGGCAGGAGCTTGGAGCCTTGGCGCTACCATCACATACTACCCTACTGTCGATTCAGGGACTGAAACAGCTTTCAGAATACTGTCACTATTAGACCCGTCGTGATTCCAGTTAGATAGAGTGTTATGGTTGGAAATGCTCGTGCCAGTGGCAGTGTCCTCAGTCTTGAGATTGCATCGAGCTAAGAAGATATCCCCTAGAGCAGTTAACGCCGAAAATAGGTCTCTAGTCTATTTCTTGGCCGAATGTGTGAGTCTCATCTAACTATAAGCTTAGCATGAGGGTCTAATTCGACGGCCTAGCTAAATTGGTGCAATGCTGAGTTTGATAATATACCTCAGAGGTAGATCAAGCGCACTCCTCTACTCGAGCTTCTCAAATACTTGCTTGTCAATAAAGCCCCAGCTATTGATTATGATATATACGGCGAGTAAGTAGTCGGTGCAGCTATAAGTGTTTGGCTGGTAGTCAGCCAACGGATCCTATAGAACCAACACTATAGCCGCCGCGACTTCTGACAGCCAACTTAGATATGATCGTCTCCCTTGCGTTACTCCTATTGGCTGATAAACCGCTCTCGTCGGCGGGGATATCACCTAACATCCAAATCTAGAAACTGTCTAGCAACAGCGGGCATCTTTCAATCGATTCACCGTCGCAGCAGGCCGTAGCCGCCTGGGAAGTACTTCCCGTCATATATCGGAATTATTACAGGTATTTAACTCACATAATGTTTCACTATAGACCCTGCATACATAAATACGATACCATAACTTTTGTCTAACTGTCCTTTGTGTAATTAGATAACTGTCGCCAGCGGGACCCGTATCTGAACACTAGGATAGGAACGGGAGCAAGGACTAGACCAAGCCCTCCCAGAACTGACAGCCCCAGGCCCCAATCGAACTTCCTGACCAGAGGATCAGTGGCTAAAGGCAGAACCGTGCTCATAAGACAGCGGGCGACGATAATAGCCGTCATCCCCGAAGCAGCGTACAACCCAAACGCATCGACGACGTACGCATTTANGGGCAGATACACCAGCGTCAGCGTAGTTCCACACAGCCCGATCTGTCTGAATAATTTGCGCGCGGTTGACGGGCGTTTTTGCATGGGTATTCCTGGCTGGCTGGCATTATCCGCGAAACGATAGCCGGCTTAGATCAAATACACACAGATCTGATAATCTATGAAATGCCCACAAGAGATGCGGAGAAGTAAGAGAAAAAAGATAGCTAAAGTGCTATCCTTTTCCCAACGTACAGTATGTGTGCCGCACGCTTGTAGTTCTGGTCTTTGTCGGTCAGCATGCTGGGCACTGCTTAGCTAGCGTGGCGTAAAAGGAAGGACTCCAGGGGGGCTTGCTAAGCACAGCGTAGTATCGCGCTGTGATGAAGCTGTCTCACCTTGATTACCTGTGATTGCGCCTGCGCGGGAATTCACAGAGCCTGGAACTTGCCGTTTCGAAGGAAGAAACCCTTAATTTCCCTTTGCGCGAGTCGCTGTTTGTTGACAATAAATCTGAAATGCTTTGTTTCAATATCAACTGCGACTGCCTAGTGTGGCCTAGAGTATACTCGTAGGTCCTTAGCTAACGGTCAACCAGCATCGGTAGGTATCCTATGCTTTCGTCATAGCGTACCAAATATAGTGCGCTAGTGCATGGGTAAGGGTCTTTAGAGTGAGTTTTAGCCGGGTACCTACGTACCCAAATAGATTAGGTAAGTGCCTGCTAACTGCTTCAGAATAGCTTAACGGCTGTTCAATGAAAAAGCTTATAAATTAGCTGCCTATGCTCTCTGTAACTACGTCAACTAGTAGCTGCCAACCGGCATCCACAACCTTATTATTGGCACAGTGTAGAGTGCATGACTCGCGGCTATCATCGCAGCTGTTGAAGATAAGTTAAGCTCTGACCCGATGGATGGGATGAGGAAACCCACTCTGTCCCGGCTGGTAGGATTGGAAACTAGTAACTTGTATAGGTAGGTGAAAGGACAAAAATGAGAGAATATCAATTCAATGGCATTCAAACTTGCACTAAGGTTTAATAGTCTCCACTTCGCCGAGTAGTTACAGTAAGAGCTTTCACGAAACACCTATACCTTAAGTGAGCATGGCTGTTATAATTGTTGGCTCAATCGGTAAACTCCGTAAATTTCATATACACATAGGTAGGTACTATACTGCATTCGAGTTCAGCAATCATCTATGAGAATATAGAGCGCCTGTAAAGTTCATATCTGCCGTGGGCTCTATTGGTAAATTGTAAACCCTCTTTCGAGGGAAACTAGGTAGATAGCTACTACACAAGCCACAAATATGCCGCCAACACCAATGCTGGTCCACAATATACATAGATATCTACGTAAATACATTATAACTATTTGTCTGTGACAATGATAATTGCATATAATTCGTTGGCAATGCCTTTCTTGCCTCCCACGCCTGTATCCCGCTATATTCATCCCGATTCTAAAACGTATCCTGGAAAGGGGGATAAACACTGCCGCGCGGTGGGCCGAATGGCATCGCTGGAGGGCCCGGGGCGACCGCCGCTCCGACAACATTCGGATCGGCATGTCTTAGGCCGTCGTGCAACTGACTGTGCTTGACTGAAATGGCATCAAATATTCTCGACATCTCGCTAGACATCTGCACTGGAGTTTGCATGCTATCGAACCCCGGGGGCGGGACTAGTAGTGGATGGGCAAAAGGAGAGCTCGTCACAGGGCCTGGTCCTACCTGGCTATGTCCCGTGGCCAATCCGGCCATGGTCAACGCAGCACTTGAGTGGGGATCTTCAGCAAGGCCCAGCCGAGGCGCGACATCTCGCAAAGATTTGACCGTGCCCCAGAGTCGCTTCGATACCCACGACTTTGCTGACATGTCTTTGAGGAGTTCTAGCGCCAGGTAAAATTCGTCCCGACACGACGCACTGAAATTGACAGGTGCGTGGCAAGACGCTACGAACAGTATCGTGATTGCCGACGAGAGGAACTGGTGGTAGAATATCTGCATCTTCCGATAAACATTTGTCGTGTTGTTTAGATGCGTTAAATACCGGATTGTGTTCTTCGCTAGCTTGACGGCAACTTCGGCGTGGCTCAAGTTGTCCATGATGCTGCTGTGTGTGTGGAGGATCGGAGTGTGAAGCCACATCCGAATTTGGTTGTATCGCAGCCATGTCCATATCTGTAAACGTTGGATGTCGTACTCTTTCTGTGAATTCACCGGCGGGCTTAAATACTGGGGCAGATCTTCCCAATCAGATAGTGCTAGCTGCACTTCTTTTGGTAGCTCGCTGTACCATTTCTTGATCGCCTGGTCTAGATCTTCGATGTCATCTACCGGGGCGTCCATAGTTACCCCTGAGTCAAAGTGCCGTACAAAGCGCCATACTCTTCCACTGAGTTTTGAGTAAGTGATCATCATCACTAGGAAAGGGTACTGTTCCTAACATGACAGTCATTAGAGAAACCCATCAGGATATAGTGGGCAGATGTAGGCAAAAGTCCAACTACACATGCAGCCCGGGGATTGTAAGCTGGACTTACCGGAGATGGTAGATCAGGGTCTATCTCCTCATCTGGCACGACGTAGGGAAGACCGGCGGAAAACGCCCATCGGCGATCCAGGACGTACACGCTCCAGAATGTGTTGACAGCTAACCGGCGCTCTTCCTCGTCTTTGATCTGCTCAACGACATCACGCCGGTGAAGGCCCAACTCGAGGCAAAGTCGCACAACCTGGCCCATGACACGCCAACATAAGACTTCATCCGCCGAAAGGAAGTGATATCCAGCCTAGTATAGTTAGTCATTGTCGGATGCTCGATACCATAATCTGGAGATGACGGGTAATCTCGAAAAGGAAAAAATAGTGAACATACAACTAGGGCTAAAAATGGTAGATTCCGAACATTTGGCGGGTCACTCATTAGCATCCTGTTCGCAATAGATTTAATACCGGCGAAGATCCTTTGAGCCTGGACGCTATTTCCATGACCCTCCACGAGCAGACCACCACATAAGACAATCTTTAATAGCAGGGTATTTGAATCATTGATGCCGCCATCTTGGCCGGTAGCAAGACCATTCTTCTTAGCGGCCTCCATCCACGTAGCTAGCGTTTTGGCGTGGGCTATAATGGAATCGATACGAAGAACAGGATACATGATGCCGACCTCTTCTTCATAGATGCGACACAGGCGAATCATTTCGTCTTTGTCGAATTCCCAGAGTGCATCCGCCCCAGAATTCTCGGTTGAAGGAAGTACTTGTGGTGTCAGCTTGGGTGATGTTCCCGGCGTCTCCTGGGAGTGACCGCTTCCATCCGCGTTGTCACTAGGGTAAGAGTACCCCATTTTATGCAAAGTATTCTTTGCAACGTCAAGGCTAAAGCGATTGCTTGTAGGACCCCGGAAAGCAGATGAGTGCTGACGTGGCTGCGGGAGCATGGTCATAGTCGTCGAAGTCGGCGTGCTGGCGGCCGAGGGGCCATGTTAGGGTCCGGTCATGCTGATGCAGTGAGGCGGATCGCAAAGTTTCGGCCCGCAGTGCATTTAAATTGTTAAATAACATGTCGACCTGCTCTTGCAGGTGGTTCACCTGGGTGGCCATCTGCTTGAATTCGTCCGAGTCTTTGATGCTGCTGGCGCAGCAATTTGGCGCGTAGAGGCATTGCAGATTGAGGTGGCCACACCGTCCGCAGGGTGTCTCTCCATTACACTTAATCTTCCGCCGCTTGCACTCGTTACAGGCGATAGATATGTACCGATTCCGCTTACTCCTCTGCTGCGGCCCAGATTTGGGGGCATTGGGGGACTCGTCGTCATCGTCGTCGGGATCGCCGCCGGGGTTCTTCCGCTTCGCGCCAGCCACCGACGCCGGTGCTGGCGCCCCCGGCGTGGAAGCGGACACGGACGGCGTGGTGGACGATATTGTTGCGTCGCGTTGCGTGGCAGTAGGTGTATGTTTCTTGGTCCTCTTGTCAGGTTTACTGCTGCTCTGGCGCGATTGCGTGCGT
>JAPUUL010000498.1:0-17563 GCA_029590625.1 Lasiodiplodia mahajangana
CGTGGGGGTGAGCGTGTGTGTCGCAAGTGTGAGGCGGGATGAGGCCGGCGACGCGATGCGATGCGATGCGATGCTCGTCGTATAATGGGTACAAGCTACTGCCAAATCCGTAGGTACAAATGATTGCCCAGGAGTCGCGAAAATCAGTCTGGAGTCGTGTTGGTTGCGAAGGGATTAGTCTGGGCAGACACAGGCACGTACCAACCTGGCTTGAGTGGATACCTACTTTGTATGCATGTGCACAGACCAATATAGCCTCTATAAATACATAGTATGCGATTTGGAGAAGCCCTCCACTTTATGTATGTAGTAAACTCGGGTTTCTTTTTAACGGTGGATTCCAAAGGTTCCAATGCCAACTGAAGGGCGGGAGTGACCTCAGTACGATGCTTGAAACAAAATTGCTAGTAACAAATGGAAAGAGCAAAGACCCGGATACATACCTAGAGGGAGGCACTTACTTGAGGCAAAGCTGATTGAAATCAAGCCAATGTCAGTCTATCCGCTTGCTTGTTGGTGTCCTGTCCCACTATCTGCTCTTTCACCTTCTCCTTTTCTCTGTGAAGTAAATCTTAAGGATCGACGAAAAATAAAGCATTATCTATTATAGTGACATGTAGAGTATCAAACTGATTATTTCTTCTTCTTTAAATAACGCTTCTGACGTTGACCCGATTATCTTAATTCTTGTAAACCATCCTGACAAGCATATCCATCCTTATCAACCGTCTTACAGCTTCAAAATGTATTCAAGGCCTATTCCTAGCAGCCAAGCACGTCCCCAGCCCGTATTGCCATCACAGCAGAGTCATTACTTTAGCAACGGCGTTACAGATCATCCAACGCCACAAAACCGAGGTCGGCTACTCCCTTATCCACCTCGTCTATATCGCCCACCTGAGGGCATTCCTTCACGTGGGAGCCCCATGTCACCTTTTCAACCCCGACAACAACTACGACCATTCTTCTCCCAGGGACCAGCAGCGATGGGCTATATCCCCCAACAACCTATAAGATATCCGAGATCCTTCGGCCCGCGGGAGCCTATAGTTCCGATGCGAAACGAAGCTAGCAGAGTTCATAGCAGCCAAAGAACTGTGGCTTTGCACGAGCTTGAGCAAACTCGTCCCTATTCAGTCCCTTCTCATTACACGCGAACATCGCAAGCCGACCATGAGCAATCTGTTTCGGTGATTTCACGACCAACAAGTGCTGCCTATATTGATACACGGAAGATGTTTGAATCCGATCTCCCTAACTTAAACCCGCTACCCGAAAGCAGCGAGGAGACACCAAAGCTTTCGTCGTGTAAACGAAAGGCCGCAGACGACCAGAGCTTTGGTGAACTCCTTCCACCTAAACGTAAACTTCCCTTTCCCAGCAGCAAACAAACCAAGGCACAGGCTGCGAGAGCCGAGGGACAGCTCGAGGCCACAAATACAAAGGCTTTGCCACTAAATGCGGCATCGACCTCCGCGCAGAAAGTCAGTCCGTGTGAGAACTCATCAGGTGGGACGGCTAAAAGGCCAGAAACGTCAAAGCCTCAATTGCGATCTTCAAAAAGGCTAGCCGATAAGAACGCGCTCTCTAAAGGGCGTACGGAAACTAAGCTCGTTAATCAATGTGCTAATCCTTCAAAAGGTTCTTCGCACAACGCACGCACACTTGCATCTACGCGGTCGAATGAGGATACATCTCAGGTTTCTGAGTCTATCCAAATGCCCGAGAGGTGCTTAAACAATGACGGTATCAGCGGGAATCTCAATACCATTCATAGCATGACGGATGTGAGGGCGAGAGACACAAATCCCCCGCGAGAAAGAGAATTATCACAGCCACAGGATATGGCGGCTGGGAAAGCCTTCGTTGCACCTAGTTTCGCCCTAAAAGATTTAAGTTCTAACTCCATTGATCCGGCACTTTCTAGCTCTCGCGGCCGGAACTATGAACCCGAAGTTCCACAAGAGCCATTACGGAAAACTGACGCTTCAACATACCCAGCGGCCAAGCGGTCAGCATCCCAAGCCACAACCGTGTCAACAACGAGTACCGAAATCTCTCAAACGGGAGGGGGCGAGAATCATCCGGAAGTGAAGGAGCTATTTAATCCAATGTCGATGATTGACGGGGCAATGATACTAGAGCGAGATATAAGCGGAATTTTCGACGCCCGCCTTCGGGCAGGAAACGCCGACTTGCTGGAGACGCTTAAGGGTGAGATCTTAATTAAGATGGCTGTGAAAGATGATCAAATTTTCGAAACAGTGAGAAGAAGTTTGCAACAATGAGGCTGATATTTTGATGTAAGGAACCAGCTCGAGCATACAGCGCTGTAACCATCTATGGCTTCACGAGAAAGTAGTGCTGCACCTCTGAANTTTTTTCGTTTTCTTTCATGTTCAGTCGTTAAACGTGTCGAATTAAACACAGCAGTAGTAACTAGGCTACTAGCACTGGAGGCAGACGTCCTCTTGTAGTATATACTAAATAAGAACTTTTCATCCTATTGCATTCCATTCGACAGGAAGAATAAAGCAGAGAGATGAGCTAAATGCATTCTCTAGACCTCAACCGGCACGGAACGCCAGACACGAAACTTCTATGCATGTACGCCGACCCAACTACCTAACCTATAAACTCCGCAAACTAACAAACCACCATAGAATATACCCGGCCTCTTCATAAACCCAGGCCATAAACACATACGCTTTTCGCCGTTTCCGCGCTCTCGTACGCATTCTTACATGAAGTCCTCCTCCTCCGTCTCGTCGGCGTCGACGGGGTCCGTTACGACGAATCGGCCCGGCCCCACGGTCATCACCGCCTGCGTTCCATCCTGCAGCTTGCATAGTGTTACCAGCAAAGAGGGGCATCCCCGGCATATTTGGAAAGCCGGGGAATGCCGCCATCATATTGTTCATCGCAAAGTTCTGCAGATTGAAACCTCGAGGGGTGCCCTGCTGTGTCTGACCGCTTGCCGGCGGGAAATGACCGTTGCTGTTTGCATCCGTTTTCGACGGGGCAATATGTGCAGGATCCAGAACATATGCGTTGATAAGATCAAACTGTGGCTAGGATTAGTTCCTTTCTACTGAAGCTCTAGTGAATCTCACTTACCTCTTGTCGCATATTCTCGAGCCACTCCGAGTGCCGTTTCTCGACATGCTTCTTCCAGAAATGTTCTTCTTTGAAAAGCTTTGAGCATTCGGGAACTTTGCACCTGAACTTATGCTCATCCTCTTGCTTCACGAATTTCGTAAGCTCATCATTGAGAGCATCCTCTGTAATTCTTCCTCCGAGCTTTCGGACGTCAACAGATTCAGGCTCTAAAATCTGCATAATCTTATCCTCAAACGTTTTCACCCACTTATAGGCGCGTTCCAACTGCTGTTCTGTTTTTGAAGACGTATTTCGGAACTTGCGATCGGGTTCAGGGGCCTCGCCCTCTTCTTCGTCTTTGACTTCGGTGCGCTTTTTGGATGGGAAAGGATCCCCATTTGCACTAGCACGAGCCACGTTCTTGGCTGCCGAGGAAAGTGTGCTTCGTGGGCGACGAAGGTGGCCGCCAGGGCACTTCCTGGTGAGCTCATGAATGGAATCGCTTTCAAATACGCAAAAAAAGCAGAAATTGAAGACTCGGCGCAAGTACTCGATCGTCAGGTCGAGTTGCTTCTTCTTGATTAGGAGATCTTCGTCATCTACTTCATCGTCGACAATGCCCTCTTCGTCTGACTCGCCCATCTCACCCTCTTCTCCATCATCCATCGCATCATCGAAATCTAGATTTCGGTCTTTCTTGACTTTTCTTGTGGGAATGGTAGGACCCGCCACTTCAAGGCGACCGGCGTTTCTGAGTGATTCCACGCGTTCTTCGATTCTTAGAACAGCGTTGAAATCGGAACCAAAATCGTACTCGAACTTGTTGACTAGTTTCTGGGCCAGGCCAAGATCCTTTTCGATCCGTTCGGGTGCGGAGAAGAGATCCCAGAGGGCCTTTTTACGCGGATTGTTAGGCGGGTTATGAACCCCAACATGACAGACAAAGTCTCCCCGAACCTCGTCCTTGACCGTCTTGCCGTTAACCGCCTCTAGAGCCTTTTCCGCAGTAGAGACGGGTGCGGGAGACTTCACATCTACGTCACCTTCCTCGTCCCTAGGATCCGGACGGTCAACAGGGGCGCTCGTTTCCGGTGCGGGATGTAGCATGACCCATCCCATACGGTGGTATCTCTTGCTAGGGTTAGGGTCGCTCAGCGACAACCACTTAAAGCCACCTTCACCCTCTCCAAGATGCTCCTTACAGAAGGCCTCTAAATTCCCACGGCTAACGTGAGGTGCTATCGTCTTAATCAGAAGCGTTGGCTGGTACAGGCTCTCGTCGCGCAAGTCATTGCCTGATACAGGAACTAGGTCCCCAACTCCAAGAACTTCGTTGGCTGCCGTGGCTTCTCCCTCCTCTTTCTCAACAATCCCACCAGCACCATTGCTTTCGCTTTTTGGAAGACCTTCGAGTGAAAACTCATCAAATGTGCCAGACTCTAAATCCTGCTCCCATTGATTGTATGCGCCACGACGAAAGTCATTGATTTGTACGCGTAGTGGATCGCGAGCTTCGGGGACGTATTTTTCTCGAAACCATTGCTCCTTCTTGTGTTCAGAGACGAAGGTGCNGTGCCATTTTTGCTTGAAGGTCTTCCCTGTATGCATCGTACGCAGCTTGAATCTTTGCCTTTTCCTTTTCGCGGTCTTCTTGAGTTTCGCGCCCACGGGGGCGTTCGGGTTCTCGCCTCCGACCAGTGCGTGCGCGCTCTTTTTCTTCTTTGATCTTTTCATTGGCTCGCCACCATTCACCAAAATAAGAAAACCCAACTTGAAATGGTAACTTAACCGGATCGGTTAATGGGTTAACGGCTGGGGGTGGGGGAGCTGGATTGTTGTTGGAACCCGGGACATAGCGGTCTATATTAGCTGGCGGTGAATTAATGCGACGACGATCGTCACGATCGCGGGTACTTGGGTGCTCATCCCTTCCACGAGCTCGAGGCTCATATCTGTCCACAGCCTGGGGAGAACGGGAACGTCGTCGAGCACGGTCATAGCCTATTATAGTTAGTTTTTCCATGTGATAATTCAGGTCGCCGACTACAAGTCGTTGTCCTTTTTAGGAACAGGACAATACAACAACTAGCAAACTTATAATCCAACAGTGGAAAAGGCAGGAACTTCTTTGCAACGCACCGGGAGAACGTCCGCGATAAAAGTTATCACGAGGCTCGTCTTTCACCCTATCGTCTCGGGCATTCCAAGTGCGATCATTCGGCGATCGTCCTGAGCTCTCGCGGTATGAGTACGAATCCATTTTAGCGGCTCATATATCGATCGATATTGGAATATAGAGGGTTTGATATGTATTATGCAGAAGGATGCGGCGTATATGTATACAGAAGTCGGTCGTGCGAGGGCCGCGGGTGTTGTCGGTCGTTAAGTTTTTTAATGCGTTTGCCGGTGTCTCAGATGCCTGTTATTTGGCGAAGCGCGTGCCGTTAGAGGAACCATTCTGATCAAGTTTGGAGGGGGGAGTGGTTATGATAAAGAGGTAATAATAGTGAGAAGTAAAGCGACCGGTGGACGCGCTTGGGTGCAAGCAGAAAGTAAGATGAGTTTTGACGACTAGTGGCTAGAGCAAAGGCCCTGCAACAAGCAAACGACATGTGGTGGCAACAATGAGAAGAGAAAAAGGTGCCAAGTTTGCCAATTGTTTGAAGAAGCCGTGGCAAGAAGCGTAGTGCTTGGGGAGGAATAGAGGGACAGCGAGTTACAAGGTGGCCAAAGGGCACAAGGGCTGATGAGGCTAATCAGGATTGATGACGGTGTAGATGAATTGAAGGGTAAAGGTATAGGGTCAAGGGGAGCAGAAAAAAGGATTGACGAACTGTGCAGGTTGACAATGCAAAATAGATGGAATTAGATGAACTGCGCCGGTAGGTGTTGTAAGTGACTGAGTCGACGAGGAGATGCACTGCGACGACCAGCCAGCTGTAACGAGGCAGCTCTTTTGTTGGGAAAGGAGATAAAGAGGGAGGCAGGACAGATGCTCGTTCGTCAGGTCAGCAGCCATCGCGAGCGCATCGACGGCCGTATCCACCCGATTCATGGACAACCCCCGAAAGTGGCCAATAGCAATCGCTTACCTAATAAAGAATGGCGGTCCGTGTCGTATAGCACAGTCCGTATAGGCTTAGAAACTGTGTAGTTAGCTGTGTGATTGGCTGTTATAGCACAGTGTAGTATTGTTTCAATACAGAATGAGAACTCTAAAGTATGATCTCTCTAATCAGCAGCCTAGGTATGCGTACTCTGTTTGAAGAATCTAAATAGGTAGTGTGCACTTGATTGAATATGCTGACTCCAAAGCTTTGGTCTAATTACTGCTCTTGGGGTGTCTCGCAGGTACCTACCTAACATGTACTGTAGGGAGAAGGCACTCTCGTTAGACAGTCAGGTCTCTCTTGCCGAGGTATTCGGCCTCACAAAGCGCCTTCAATCATCATGTTAGCGGTTCTCTTTTTATGTGAACATCCCACACAGCAAAGCACTTATATACATATTACTACCTAATAATTTAATTTTTGGTAGTCAAGTACTTCAATCCCTTGATTGATCCAATTTCAATTCTTATGTTAAGGCCATGAAGAACCAATTTTTAGTTTCAGCATTAACTCGCAACATTGAGAAGTGGGTAGGGTGGACGTACTCGAGATGCATCTCCAGTATTTCAGTAATTGGCCTGAATAGCTACTTAATTAGTTTATATTATATGACAAGTCACGATGCTTATAATCCAAGCATCAGATTGGGATCGAGTCCATTGCAACCTGCTACGTCATCAACGCCGAGAGCTGAGCTTACATACAGCTCCACCGGATCTTCATACTACCCTTCAGCCCTCTTGTTACAACTACAAAACAACCAATAGCAGATTGATGAAACACTCTCAATTAGAGTAGATTTGTTTTTTAATTGATAGTATCCAACGTTCGATAATAGTTCCGTCACAAGCAACCAACATGACGACCTATATACCTAAAATCAGTACGATACCATACGATGTGTTCGCCAGTCCCTCGGCATCCATCCTCCTTCCAATTGCTCTTGGGACGGCCGTAGGATACAGTACAAGACGTAAGTTCATTTTCCATTCACACTCTTTCGACTTATTGGCCGAAGCCAAGTGATCTGCCATATCCCGGCGCACGTCTTGTTATTGACACATTCGTAGCGAAACAAACGAAGGAGACCTACGCCGCAATCAAGCAGCCACCTCTACGTCCACCACCGTATGTTTTCGGGCCGGCTTGGACTGCTCTATATGGCTTGATGGGCTACGCGGCTCACCGCGCCGTGATGCGGGCCTCATTGCCATCCGTCGCGTCTTCGCTCTCAGTCTCAGCTCAGGATCTGCAAACCCTGTACTCAGCCCAGCTGGGTCTCAATCTAACATGGATGCCGCTGTTCTTCGGACTTCGTCGCCCTGCCATCGCACTCGCCAATGTCGTGTCCCTTATTAGTTTGAATGGATATTTGACGTATTTGTACTTTGACATCGACGAGGTTGCTGGCTGGTGTATGGTACCGTACCTGGCTTGGCTTGGTTTCGCGACGTACCTAAATGCAGGCGTTGGGTACTTGAATCGCTGGGACATCTCCGAGTCGACACTTGCTACGAGGAAGGCGCTCGGCAAAGATCGATAGGGGAAGATCAATATCGACAATGATTTAGGATATCTATTCGATGTATGGCATAGATATTTATACCCATATATAAAAAGGACGACCTATTTATCCAAGTCCCGGAGATCTATGCGCCTCAACGCCGTACCTGCTCACGTCGTGATTCCATCTATATACATCTATGTTTTGTTGGAATGACACATCATTCATAATGGTAGATACCGCTTCAAGCCGTCAAATACCATNAAAAATGAAGGCCGAGCTTGGAGCTGACCGTAGTACCGTAATACCGCATCCCCGGTAGAACCCACGCAGACCATGCTGGTTCCACAGGGCCCTGCCTTCTTGTGCGAAAGACCGGTTTTGTTTGGTCCCACCGACCGGGGAGGTTTGCATGCGGCTCTTAACGGTATCTGCAGGAAAGAACAGGAAATTGTAAGACATACCAGCAGATGCACCCGCTATAGCCTGCTGCCACAGAGGTAGCGCCTCTGTAGCGAGTGCATCCTTCTCCAGCTGAGAAGTAGCCGATCGCTCATTTAAAAGGTAGAACATCTTAGTGGTAGTTTCCTTCGACCCGAACCAGGCTGCGCAGCCGCCTGACTCCCGGAGAAAAGTGCCCATTTGACCGTGCCAGAACCCTCTGAGTCCCTCGTACTTGTAGACATCGCGGATCACCGACATAACGCTAGGTACCTTGGGTACCACACCATCTACGCTCGCTGGTACTTGGACCTTACATTTGACGAGCTCGATGGGCGTGAGGACGACGGAGGTAAAGGCGCCAGCAAAGGCGCCAGTGAACCACAGAGCCGACAAGGGGAGGACACGGTCGCGTGAACAATACCCGGAAGCATATACGGNCTCGCGTCCTAGACGCTCGAAGAGGAAGAGGCTACTCGTCTCGGCAGCGGCGCCGAAGAGGGGTGCGCTAATTCCACGATATAACCCGAGTACGCCGTCGGCTTTGATGGATTGTCGGAAGCAGTCGAGGGGTCCGGTGTAGCGGAGAGGGAGGTGGTCGGGCTGCGATTGCAACCTAACCTTGACCGTGTCGAAGGGGTATTCGATATACTTGCCCACGATACCGGCAGTCTACAGTAACCATGAGTGAGTGTTTTGGCGGGCGGGCGGATGCAACTGTGACGGTCGCACGACTTACAGATCCGTAGGTAAGATCTTCAATCACCTCCATTGCGGCGGATTTTTCTTTGGCGGTAAATCGTGAAGGGATAATAGCGACAGAGTCTGCCTTAGTTGCTGCCATAGTAACTGACCACTGAACTTGCGACGGTTGATGGTTGCGAGAGAAGGGAGGGTGTGTGTGTCGCCAGGAGGCCTGCCGGGCTAGACAACGACAATCATGCACAACGGCAGGCGACGGCGACAAAATCCGACCTGGCTATGCTATGGCATGGCCGTTGGAGTTGGAGAGACGGGTTCTTAGGAATTTTATGGCAGGTNGGCCGGCCAAACGATGATGGAGTTGGTGGAGGAAAAGATCTGGCGTGCGACGGTGCTAGCAGCAAGGAGCAGCCTGTTTGGAGTCCAACCAACTACCAGTCCAGTCCCCGCCAATTATTGACTAAGTGGGCGCACATGTTGGGACGATAGGACGGGCGCAAGGAGCGGCGGCAAGCCAGCAGTGCCTCCAGCGGGACGACCAAAGTGCTTTTATGTTGTTCAGTCGCTAGGGAGCTACATGTCTCTCAAGGTGTGCTATATACGGCCATCTCCAAACTTTCCGGTTTATGCTCGGTGAGTTGGAGTGCATATTCTCGGGATGGAGCTCTAACTTGGACAAGAATTTTCTGCCAAGAAGAGCGATGTCGCTAGGGAGCCCGGCGCTACAACCCACTCTACAACCCACTATAAGCGGAGTCTAGCGAGCCTGGCCAGGGCGCGTCCAGGGGAAAACNAAAAAACAACGCTCACTAAGTGGGGTAAGTGGGGAAATGGGGCAAAGAAAATTATCTTATCAGATCATCAGTACTTAGGTACATTGTTCGCTAGAGCTCGAGGTGTGCGGAGGGGCATTCAACTGCTGTCAGCCGTCATAGAGGGGTAGAATATGATTTGGTCACATGGAAATATTCAACACTGCTATTATTTTCATATGTTCAGGCATAGTCTATAAACCTAAGCCACCATCTCACCTGATCTTAGACACCAAGCCCCTCGCTTCACTTAGCTTTCGCTAGTAGCTATCTACCACAACATGGCGAAAGACAAGAAAGGTAAGTCAGATTCAAAGAAGCAGAAGCTCGCCGAGAAGAAACAGAAGCAGGAGAAGAAGGCGCAGAAAAAGGAAAAGACCAAGACCGCGAAGCTAGAGGGTAGTGATGCTGAAGATGTGGACCTCGACGCCGTCTTGGCCGAGTACAAGAAGCAGCAAGAACTATTTCTCAAGGTCACCGAGACTGTGCTTGATGCCCCTCCCAAACCTCGGTCGTCCGCGACCTTCATAGCCTCCCCATCTAATAGCAACCAACTCTTGCTCTTTGGTGGCGAGACTTGGAATGGAGCCATTGCCAATTTCTTCAATGACCTCAATATCTATTACACGGATAGAGATGAATGGCACTGTGTGACATCCCCTAATGCTCCCCTGCCGAGATCTGGTCACGCCTGGTGTAGAGGAGGCAATCAGAAAGACTCCATTTTTCTATTCGGAGGCGAATTTAGTAGGTTCGTAATAGGAACCCTTTAAAATGAAATATGGTTCTAGCATGGATACTGATCCAGTCCTATAATAGCCCGAAACAGGGCACATTCTATCATTATAATGATTTCTGGCGTCTTGAGCCGAGTACCCGAGAATGGACACGTATCGAGGTCAAGGGGAAAACACCGCCATCCAGAAGTGGCCATCGTATGACGTATTATAAGAATTATATCATTCTATTTGGAGGTATGAACTAACAGAATGAATCGGAACTTGCCGTTCACCAGATTTAACACCTGAGTACAGGCTTTCAAGACACCTCGAACCAAACAAAATATCTGAATGATCTCTGGTTGTTCGATACTCAAGTACGTTTACATACCAACAAAGTAGTGAGAACACCAAATGTTGATATTTAGTGAATAGAATTATTTTTGGTTCAGCCCAACGCTCCCAGCGGCGCAGTTGAAACCAGATGCGAGGTCTTCCTTCACATTTCTCCCCCATGAACAAGGCGCTGTTCTATTTGGTGGCTACTCCAGAGTGAAAGCAACGGTATCTGCCAATAAATCCGCAAAGGGAGCATCTCAAGGGCAGAAAAACATTCTAAAACCCTTGATTCATCAGGATTGCTTCTACTTACGTATCACTCAGCCGCCAGCAGACTCGCCACCGAACACGCCTCCTAATGTAAGATGGGAGAAGCGGAAAAAGCCGGCGAATACGCCGAACCCTCCTCGTGCCGGCGCAACCATGGCATTTCATAAAGGCCGCGGTTTGCAATTTGGTGGTGTCCACGATGTAGAACAAAGTGAAGAAGGCATAGACAGCGAGTTTTTCAATCAGTTATACACTTGGAATATCGAGAGAAATCGATTTTTCCCGATGATGCTTCGCAAGCCAAGGACTCAGAAGAAAGTTGTTGCTTCCGAGCAAAGAGTCGGCCGACGAGGGAGGGCCCAAGCAAACGAAGAGGAGCTATTGAAACAACTTGCTGCATTACAGGCCGGAACGCCTTTAGAGGATGCCGATGATATGGACATCGATCTTAAAAACGGGGAAGATGAAGAGCCCGTCAAGCCTATTCGAGAGATGCCTGTCTCAATGGAATACCCTTCACCGAGATTTAACGCCTTGTTAGCTGTGCAGGAAGATATTCTGTATATCTACGGTGGCACATTTGAGGCGAAAGACCGAGAATATACTTTTGATGATCTACATGCCATTGATCTAGGCAAGATGGATGGATGTAAGGAAGTATTCAAGAGAGAAGATGAGACCTGGGTTGTGAGTGAACCCCTTCATTTAGCCTTGGCGCTATTCCACTTGGTTATGTTCACTGACGTGATATTCCTTAGGGTTCCGATGATGAAGATGATGAAGACGAAGAGGACGAGGAGGAGGATGATGAGGATGAAGAAGACGACGAAGAAGAAGCCGATTTTGATGGAGAACCAGAAAAGCTGGTATCGCCAAGTAAACGGAAGAAGAAACAAATAGATGAGGTTTCAAGCATAGACACAGCGTCAAATGCGGATTCATCGACGACAGACGACGACGTGAGCGAGGCAGATACGGCTGCAACTTCAGTTGACGACGGACTTCCACACCCCCGACCCTTCGAGTCTCGACGAGAGTTCTTCGTCAGGACGTCTGCAGAATGGCAAGAGGTCTTGATGACTAGTCTCAGATGGAAGGGGATTCAGCCAGAGACCCTGACTATAAAGGAGATCAAGAGCAAAGCGTTCGAGCTTAGTGAAGAGAAGTGGTGGGATTGCAGAGAAGAGATCACTGCGCTTGAAGATGAACAGGAAGCTGCTGGCATTGGCGAAGTCGTGTCTCTCACGGATAGAGGCGACTCCGGGGCTGGAGGTGCTGGCCGAAGGCGTTGAGGGGGGCATTGACTACTTAGATCTATGTTTATGCTCTCTCCCATGCCTATGGAATTTAATGATGGCATTCTAATAGGTACTACCACTTCGAGCACCACGACGATATTCTAGTTATCTACCTCAGTAGCAAGAGTAATGGCATAGTCACTCAAGATTTTAGGTAGGGTGAGGCATCTAGCCAAATCGTACACATAGCATTCACTATATATCTACAAAGGCTGCTGTGGTAACACAGGTGCCTAGCTCCAATTCCGGACTGCTGTGCAGCCTAAACTCCAGGTACCGTAGCAGGGGTTATCGACCGCTAAAGGAAATGCGTTAACGCCGCCTTGGCAGGTACCTATCGGACGTTGCCACTCCTGAAAGTCATACATACCAGCAAACATCTAATCCGCAACTCGTAAATGATGACTTCGTACTGCATCATTGTCATTATCATAGCCGGCGACTGAGAAGTTATTTCAGGAATAAGCCGCTACAGGGAGAAACGCCAAGGCGTACCCTATAACCTCACGTGTCTGACTTAGCAACCAAGGATTCAGCGTCTTGCGTGTCAACATGCCTCTGGGTTTCGAGCGACTAAACGCAAGGAAATCTCAACCGAACGACCACATCAATTTCATCAAGCCCTTAAAGGGTAATGATGAAGCTATTGCGCAAGATTTCCTAGAGCGCGTCGCTGCACAATGTGGTAGGTCCCAACCAATGCCCTCCAACCACTAACCTCCAGTTACCCATGCTATGCATTATAAACACTAACTAGTGCAGTGCCTGTGATGCGACAGCATCACATCTATGTAATGTCACTCGAAGAGTATGAGCCAAATAGAGAGTTTGTCGGTCGGAATTTCAATGCCGGCGAGGTGATACAGCTTGTCCTTAAGTCCCCATCGACAGGGCGATGGCTCCCTTTCAACTATGTACAGATGGTCATGATGCACGAGTGCGTATACCGCTCCATCGGAAGGAAGTCACTCAAATCTAACAAACTGGGATAGGCTAGCACATTGCAAACAGATGAATCATTCAAAAGCCTTCTGGGCCGTTAGAAATCAGTACGCTGATCAGATGAGGGGTCTCTGGTCTCGCAAATATACCGGCGAAGGGCTCTGGGGGCGTGGCACGTTACTTGAGTCAGGCGAGTTCGAGGCAAACACCATTCTTGCTGATGATGCTTTACCCGAGCACTTATGCGGTGGAACATATCGCTCGAGAGGAAGAAAACGAAAATCTAGAAAGCAGCTATCCTACCAAGAGCAAAAAGAACGACGCATCTTAAAGAAGTTTGGAGCAAACGGCGTGGCGCTTGGCGAGGACGAAGAGATCAAGACGGAGCTAGAGAAGGGCAAGAAACCCAAAGGAAAACCGAGAGTGGCTGGGAGCAAAAGGGGTCGCGAGTTGAGAGCCGCTGCAGCTCTGGCTCGATTTGACCAACAAAAGAAGGTTGAGGAGGTGAAAGAGGAGGATATTGATGAGGACGGAGAATCTGGGTCAGAAGCCGCATCCGACTACGATGAGAGTGGCCCAAGTATCGTCGACAAAGAGGGTCGGCGCCTGATCAAGGTATGCGAGGACGAGAACCCGGCAGATGGCGATGCGCAGAACGAAATGCGCGAACTAGCTTCGGCATCACGTATCAAGCGTGAGAGATCACGGTCGCCCATAGCTGTCAAATCCGAGGCAGATGAGCCTGCTCTCTACAGTATCAGGTCAAAACCTGTTGTTAGCAGTCGGAAACCACCCAAGGCGTCAGGGAGCTCAGCCGGTAGCGTTGTTCCTGTTAAATCCGAAGCAGAGACGAAGCCTGTTGCTGGAGACTGTCCGATCTGTTCATTCAGGAACGCACCCAGCTCCACAATTTGCGAGGCGTGCTCTCACGTCTTAGCTCCCAGCAAGGTATCGTTCTGGAGGTGTAAAAGCAGTGCATGTCATGGGAGCAAGTATCTGAATCCCGGAGATTCCGGTATCTGTGGAATTTGTGGCGAGCGTAAAGTGACGACGAAGTAATGCCCTTTTAGGAACTCGAGAGGATTCCAAGGCTTCGGTCTAGGTAGTACGCGTGTACCTATATCTAGGATGCCACTAAATCCGCCTTACGTTAGATATCTAAATAATGCTTAATCGAGTGTGGGATATAGTCGATCACTAAGCTTTTCGACAATGCGGACATAAGAATTATGTGATCTGGCTTGATGACTTAAACGCGCGAAGCCGACGAGAGCACACATGACTTATCAGCAAGGCGTACTCATTAATGCATATGTAGTGCGAGCATAATCGAGATCCTATGACGGCATCGGGATTACAGTACACTGCCTCCACGCATAGAAAGGCGTAGATCTTCCGTGGCATTAGGCAGAGCTTGGGTTCGCTACGCTCGACTAAAATAGATAGCTTTGCGATCACTGCCACCACTCGGATGGGCGAACCGATCTTAAGTCTATTACTAGGGGTGTTTTCCACGATGAAACTGTTAGAAATTGTGACAGCAAATAACCAGGAACTACGTTGTCGCTGCAACATGACGACTTATCTAGATCATGCTCGTCATATATGCCATCTCATATTTGAATACTACATATAGTATCTTTGGCGCCTGGAGTCGACCAGTCAAACATACCGTTCTCTACAATCCAATCGTTGCCTGTTCGTAAAGTGGCGATGCTTACATAGACGCCCTAGCCCGCGGGCATCCTATGTACATAAGCTACCTATCTTTATCCCATCTTCTGTGAATTGCCAAATGTGGTCTGACGGCCGACTCGTAGGGCTCCCAAGGGCGTGGGAATTCTAGGTAGTGCGTTTCACAGTTTTTGAGATGGAGATGTGAATATATCAATGAAGATGCGAATCCACCAATCATCCTTCTCAATTACGTATCCATCCTTACCAATAGTCGGGCTGTATACACCCCATTGGGTTTATCTGCGCACCCTACAAGCTTCCCAGCCCCTGGGACACGTTTCAGATCTGACCTCCTCCCATCCCACTTGCTGTCATTTTCCCAACTTTAGAGACGGTCCTTCCGAGCTGCCCGAAACGTCTTCGCTCGCTTATGATTTACAACGACTTCCTTATGATCGCCTACCCTTCATGGAGATCGCTATACAATAGGAATGGGGGGAATTATGCCTATTATAGCAGGACCTGCGACTCTCAATGATTGAAATCGTATCTACTGGCTGCTCTCACAATCACGTATGGATTCAGAAAACACCCCGGCCCCCATCTCCGGATGTACAAGGACACCACTGAAGTTGGTCCGACCTGCCAAGATGTCTTAGCTCCCGTCATCGAAACACCGTCGGTCCATTGTAGACTTGATTCTGCAACTTGGGGGAGTACTGAAATGAGATGACTGCCCGTTCGGGTCACGGAACATACGCCTATGATCTTGATTGTGTATGATATGTAGAACACTAAACGTAGCAGTGACCGTGGTCATACCGGCCCTTGTGTTCGGTTGTAATCTGTCTTCGGACGTCCTTACCTACTAGGCAGGCTACTACTGTGCAGACCCGGGTCGTGCCCAGGTTACACCTAGATCGTCCCACAGGTATTACCCACGATGATATAGGTCCTACTCCAGGGTTCTGCCCCGGGAAGATTATGTTAGGTAGACAACGCCTTCCACCTTCCAATGTCATACCTACCCGGTAGGTTAGGTAGGTAGTCACAGTCAACCCACCACGCTGGTCTAAGCCCTGGTAGGCCTAGGCCTGTCTCACATTCATAAAATTGAATTCACCCCAAGTTTGCTTCACCTCGCGATTGCCTTCATCAATCACAACATTCGTTGCACCTGAGAGAGATATCACGTCGTGCCGTGTCGTGCCAACTTCTCTTTCTCTTTCCCTTACTTTCTCTTCTCCAGCTGCTGGTCACAATCACTTCTTCCTTTCTTCCTGTCAGACGCCACCAGACTTGACGTCTGCTTCCTTTCTTTCCAGCTCCCGTTCTATTCCAGTCCTCTCCTTGCCTTTCCTTTTTTATCTCGCCGCTTCCAGGGCTACCATCGTACCTCCTCGCCATATCCGATCCGAGAAAATAGAAAAAGACAAAGGAACTATCCAAAACTGATATCAAATCACTACAATGCATTACTCTACATTTCTTCTTCTCGTCAGCGCTGCCTGCTCCTTTGGGGCTCCCGTTTGGCCACACTACACTGTCGACAACGAGCACTTCGAGGTCCTAGCCCTGCGAGCCAATACACAAGTAAACCCAGCCGCAGTGAGTGATGTGAAGTGTATCGATCCTAACCTGTGAGTTGTCTTCCTCGCTTGCCCTTTTCCTTCCTATCCACTGACACCCTCCCAGCAAGATCGTCTTCCATGATCAAAATGTGGCCGAACTAGGCATCTGCGGAGGCATCGCCGGTTCTATTACCAAATGTGGTGGCTCGCCTACAACTACAACTGGCCAATCTGGAAGTGCTAAATTCACCCTCAATGCCGTCAACAAAGGCGCAACGATCAACATCTCCAAGGGTCGCTGGGAGCAGTGTGTTAGAGCGGCACGCGCTGTCTGTCCCACAGGCAGCATGAGTGGAATTTGCTCCGGTGGTGCCTCATCTGGAAATGTCGACTTCACTCTCGAGTTACCGTAGGTATCGAGAAGATGGGAAATCGACGATTGAACTGCGACTGGGAAACCGGCGCAGGCAAGAATACTGTTCGTATTCGATTCATATACATGCAAGCATGTGGGTGGAACATACCCTTAGGGACCGGAAAATTGGGCGAGGACTATCATCATCTGGCGTTTGCAGGCTTTTGTTCAGTGTTATATATGTGGATCTTCGACCATCAACCAAGCAACCAAGCTGTACATTTGCTCTTGCTGTACATATACTATGAAATTTTTACAAGATGGAATAAGTTTCATCCCGGCTAGAGAAGACCGACGAAAAAAAAGACTGTAAAAAGTAGAGAAAGTCAAAAATAACTTTGAGGATTGCCCTCGCGGGAAATCATGCAAATGCCTTTAGTTATTGTATAGGGGTATCATCATTCTTTTGATTGTTCCGTGTCCTGCCGTTTTCCATGCCATGTATGCCATGAGTAAGTAGTAGAGTCAGTTCTAACATTAAAAAACGCCGAAAGTCGCTTAATCCATCTTAACAAATGCATTCCTAGGCTCCACGCTCCATTGAATTTCATCCGCATTTTCTTACAGTCCGTACCGCGTGATGCATTCCTCTTGATGTGTCTCTAGACATTCCAGCGCGCACACCCGCGTCCCGCACTTCATGCACCGCACCCGGCCCCAATAC